>BHFT01012469.1:0-13932 GCA_004320025.1 Laticauda laticaudata
TCTCCTTTTGTTTAAAAGTTTTACAAGTCAATTTTTAGATTCAAATAGTCTCTTTCTTTAATAAATTTTCTCCACTTACTTCAGCTCCAGTCCAATAATCCAAAAGGAGACCAATATATTATTCAGCTTCATTTGTGGAATATTTAAAGTTGTAATTTAATTCCTTACTTCAAGTCTCCCCCCATCTCGAGTTCGTCCTTCCAATTTTCCCCAAAGTCCACAATTCAAATCCTTCAAAATTCCCTTAAATTAAATTGTTGTTCTTTCTTCTTTTTTTCCTCTCCCCCAATTATTATCAGCCTCTCAGATCCCTCCAATTTTCTTATCTTCTCTGTTTGATTGCTCATGTCCTTATCCTCTTCTATTTCATGAGCCCTTTCGTTTTCGCCACCACTCGTATCTGCTTTGGCTGCTGTTTTCGGACTTTGCTGCGACTAAGATACAATGCTCAATCAGGATCGCAAATTCTTTAACTCGCACTCTTTGTTCACCACAGTCTGTCACTCACTTGCTTCCTCTTGTATGCAATGATCAAGGCTTTAGGACTGCCATTGCTGACAGCCTCTTGTTGTCAGTCTCCACAGGGTTTCTCTACATCGCGATGAGAATCACCTTTTCCACACCATGACTTGAGTCTCCCCACACTGGCACACTTCTCTACAAGATACATGCACCCTAAGGGTCACTCCAACAGCAAGAGGAGAGAGCGTGAAACCCAGGACGACCTTCAGCACCTCCATTCGCCCATATCTCATCACCAGCCGACATTTCTTCCAGTGGATGCTACCTTGATTGGATCATGTGATTGATTGTTTGGGATTTGGAGTGAGAAAACTATTACTTTTAATTCAATGAAAACCAAGGGGCCCCTCAGAGTTGGTTTTCACCAGATATGTGTCAATTTGGTATTTCCAATAAAGCTATTCTTTGAGGAATCCACCTGCCTTGGAGTTTTACTTGCAGTGGATCTATTATTTGGAACCCTGACAAAGGTGACACTGGTGCCTCCATGAAGATTGCCTGCATAGCTTCCGGACAGATAGTCTTCAACTTACCACCATTCACTCTGTGACAATTTGAAGTTATAATGGCACTGAAAAAGATGACTTACATTTGGCCCTCGTGCTTACAACTGTTCTGACCCATCCTGGTTCCAAGAGAGCCAATACCAGACAAAGGCAGCAGCCCCCACCTTTTAAGGTTTCATTCACGACTTCTGTTTCTTCACAGATAAAAGGCTGCTTCCAACTAATTAGCTCAGACAAGAAAGAGCCTTGCCAATTTTTTTTCAAGGCTGCCAAAAACCCACAGATAAGAAGTAGTTTACAAGAGTTTTCAAATATTAACTATAATGTCCACCAGGCTGAGTTTCAGAGCAACTTTGCCTTCTGCAAAGAATGCTTCTTCAAACCTGGCTTTTATCCTCTTGAGGGAGGAGCTATTACCTTGCTATTACCTTACTCCTGAATCGGCTGTGCTGCTGTAACTGCTCTCTCCTATGATCAATCCTGTGTGCATGCGCACTTGGCACAGGCTCCTTGGGAACCTCCTCATCACTGCTGCCAGCCCATACAATCTCTGAAGGCAGCAGTCTACTCCCTTATGGTCCTGGGCCCTCATCTGAGTCCTCACTCTCCTCCACCATCGACACCTGCTGCTGGATAACCACCCCAACAACTGTGATAGAATCCCCACAGTCACATGATCAATATTTGGGCATGTGGTGTGGTGGACTCCCATGGAAAGAATGAGACACAGAGGCTGGTGTACTCGGGATGGGAGTCTAGAGCAAATTCTAGTGCCCCCTTTTATTGAGAAATTCGTACATAGTAAGCATACACATTGTGGATTACAATAATTAGATATAGCACACAAAACTGTTTACNCTTAGGCAGACATGTATGTATAAGGTCTTAGACTAATCATTACCCAATACTGAAGTCAAAGTTTTATTCCCACAATGTGGCAATCAATATCTATTCACAATATGCAATGGACATTTGCAACTTTGCAAATTTGCTGAATGATCACATGATTCACTTAATAACTGCTTATCAATGGTGGCAAAAAAGATTGCAACCTTAGGCATGAGGTTTTTCTCTTACACGTAAGCTAGTCTTCTGCAGAGAGCCGTATATCTGACTAAAATTGCTTTAGTTTAACTAAACTAATTTACATAGACAGTTTATTGTCTCAAGAGAGAGTTCAAACCATAATACTTTCCCATATATCAAATTCATCCTAGCACATGTGCTTTTTCTTTTCTTTCAGCAATAGTTCCAAGAACCCCCATCCCCAAACCCTGAACAATTAGGAAGATCTAAACAGCATTAGATGAAATTTTCAGCAAAAACACTCTGAGCTGTCAACACTGGAATGCCAATTTCATTTTGATCAAGCATTATAGCCAAATATGTAGTTCGGTTGCTCAAAAAAAATTGTATCCACCTGATTGCCATCTGCAGCAGGCACAATTTCAAATCAATCACGCATTCCTTTCTATTCTCCCTGCTAAAAAAGAACCGCTCTTTATTAATTTTACATCATATCAGTCCAGTCATAAAGAAAAGCAATTTTGGTAGGTGCCAGGTGACATTAAATTGCCCATTATGGCACTTAAAAGCAAAATGTTGCTTTCAGCAAAAAGAACATGAATCAAGTTAATGCTTTTATAGGTACCCCTGATATTCAGAATCAGTTGTGGCTACTGTCTCCTGTCTCAGTATGGATGAAGGAGTCCCCATATATTGCAATGAAGGGGACAGCTCTTTGCAACGGTGTTTTTAGGCAGGGGATGGGGACATTAACAAAATCCGCTATTTGATTACGGTTGCTTGGAATTTTAGCCTATTGATGGTCTGTTGAAGCTAGTAGCTAAGGGTGGGTGGGTGGAATTGAAGTATAAGTTTCCCCCTCCCTATTGAGATTATAAATGTTCCCACCTCAGTGTATTTATGCAGGCTCAGTTCTACGCTAGTCAGATTGCTTCTTTTACAGCTTTTGGTTTATTTATTTAGACATAGTGTATTTCATTATCTTGAAGATTATGTGAGCTGTTAGATATTGCTCTCTGAGAAGAACTCCTGATAAAATGGGAACAAATGTGTTCTCTGACAAATATTTTTTCCCCTTTTCTTTCTTTTTTTACATCTATACCTCCCCCATTTATAAATCTGTCTTTTGAAAGCAAGTCTATTAAATTAATCACATTTTGTATTGTCTAATAGGATGCAGTTTTAGAAGCTGTGCACTGATTTTAGAGATTGGTTAATCTTATAAAGGTGCACCTGTGCTTGAGGGGAGAGGAGAGGAGACAATATCAGCCAATATTTATCTTCTTCACACGATTTGGACTTTTATGCTTGGAAATGGAATGGAATGGAATGGAATGGAAGAAAAGAGAAGAGAAGAGAAGAGAAGAGAAGAGAAGAGAAGAGAAGAGAAGAGAAGAGAAGAGAAGAGAAGAGAAGTTGTTCCACTGATTAATTGTTCTAACTGTCAGGAAATTTCTCCTTAGTTCTAAGTTGCTTCTCTCTTGATTAGTTTTCCACCCATTGCTCCTTGTTCCTACTCTGGATCTTCTTATTTCATCTCTAGGTGATCTCATCTGTGTTCTAAAGAATCAAATAGAATTTGAGGTTAAATTAAACAAACTTGAATGTTATATTCTTTCACAGCCTATAGCCGGTGGCTTTCAAATCATCCATATCCCTATAGAACTCAGGTGAGTTTATAGTACATTAATTCCCAATATACTATTGAAAAGTGTCTTTCTGTTTTAATAGTACCACTAATCTCATTTATCCTGACATCCCATAATCATAATCTCCCATATTTCTAAATTATTTCTTTCAGTAAATATGTAAGAAATATTGTGTTGGTCTAGGGTTGAAAAGATATAGGTATAAACAGACTGTCACTGAAACAGCAGCTTCAATGTGATCTACATTATAGTGTTTTGAAAACAATATTGAGGGGGGCAAATAAACCATGAATGAGTAGCTCTTGAAGCAAGGCAAAGAATAAAATGGGGGAAAATTAGACCCTGATATGAACTGTATTTTATGTGTAATATAACAATTGTTTGATTATGAGAGAACCTAGGAGAAGTCTGTTAAGGCAAATAAAACATTTCATTATTGTCTAATATAAGCAAGAACTTCCTCTCATGATTCTGCAATGTTTAAGCAAAAATATAGATTAAATTCTGGGATCAGCTGCATATTGGGACTAATTGTAATTTGGACAAATTGTACATTAGACAAATTGTACATTGGAAAAATTGTGATGATGTTACCTAACATAATGAAATGTCTGTAAGCAAACAACCAAGCTCAGAGAGCATCAAAACTCCACAAATTGTACATGCTACAAAATTATAAACTTACCTTATTCCAGTTTTGGTTTAACACTATATTGTTTATTTTTGGGGGGTACACACCTTTATTTGACATGTTGGACCACAGAGGATTGAAATGGTCTGGAACGGAACACTTTCAGTTAGAAGATTGCATTGTTTACTATTCAGGGCACAGGAAAAAAAGGAAGTGTTGCTTTCATAGTCATGTAGGCAGAATCAAAGAGAGTACTTGAATACAATACAGTCAGTGTCTTAAGTTTTATCAACTAGACTTCAATGACAGTCCTCAACAGAATTATTGTTCAAGTGTATGCTCCAACTACTGATGCAGATGAGTCTGGAGGAGGGACAAGTTCAGTCTGAAGCCAAGAGAACAAGCAAATAGCATGTGGTGCTTGTGGTTGAAGACTGAAATGTCAAAGTTAGGCATAGTAGAAAGGAAAAAATAGTTGGACTGTATGATAAATAATAAATAAATAAAACAAAATAATGACTTATCAGTTTCTGCCAAACCAATAATACCTTCATCGGTAATACAGTTAGTTATATACATGGATGTGACAAGGTAGAGTACACTGGAAATCAAATGGATTATATTATTTCTATAAGGAAACAGCAGAACCCAGTTATAACTGCAAATTGCAGATCATTGTGGAACAGTTCACAAACTACTCACCTGAAAATTTCAAGTCAAGCTAAAGTAGAACAACCCCAACCAAAGTGATTGCCTGCAAAGACTCCTGTATTGCAGCTGAAAGGTGAAAGTGGAAGTAGTATACCCCGTTCCATCACTGGGTATACCAGGTTGTTCTGATAGACCGGTGTCACCAGAAAAAAACACTTAATCTCTCCCCTGGTATAGTCATCAAAGCAAGGAGAGCCCATGGCTTAGAGGTTAATACATCTGCCTAATATGTAAATAGCCTTGATTCGAATCCCAGAAGGGTATGGCTAGCTGATGAGAGCTTAAGTAGCTTGAAATAGATCTATACTAGTCTCCCTTTGTTTCTTTGTTGGTAAACATAATTTCAAACTAAAGCCAACCAGTTTCCAGAATACGATCTTGACCATATACTCACCATTTTCAAAGAGAACAGCAGAAAATGTTTTAAGTGCTGAACCTCATTGAGAGGGTGCTAGAATTAATTTACAATGAAAACACCAACAATTATACATGGATATAAAACTGTCTGCCTAGGGAAAAAGAAGAAGAAAGCAAGCTGGATGTCAAAACAAATGGTGGAAATTGCCAAGAAAAGAAACTAAAGCCAAAAAGAAAGAAAAAATCTCACAGGAAGGATCTTAACCATTTTTCAGAGAGTTATTAGAAGAGACAAGAAGTAGTATTATATCTCTTTCTAACACAGAAAAACCCCATGCATATCCCATGTATAAAAGTTATCAGAGCTTATGAAGGAGGATAATGGTTTGCAACATATGCAAAATATGTAACATATACATTCCTTCTTTATTGGGAAAATGATTAATCAAAACCCCATTGCATCTACCTATGATCAGCAAGAGAATTAAAAAATCTCCCCCTTGATTAAGACATAAGTGGTGAAGTAAGAGAAATATAGCCACTTTTCCAGATTTTTATCATCTAATTCTCTTTTCTCCCTTTCAATAAATCTGCTCAGGTTCTGAGAATCTAACTGTTTGCATTTTACAAACCCACCAGTATCTTATCATATCTGCACAACAGAAAAAAACAGGGATGATGTTTCTGCCTCCAACTTTCTCCATGATAATCTTGCAACATCATATTTCTGACTTAAAACATCACACTCAATTTGGTGTTCAATCCTCATTACAGTGAATGCCAACCTACCTGTGAAATGCAGTTTCAATTCGGCTTTATCTCGAATGATTCCCCAATTTTCAAACCTTCCTCCAAACCCCCTGAGTTTAAATGTGGTTTTTGCTGCTATTTTTTGCAGAATAAAGGTCAGATACAGATACAGATAATCAGAATTGGAAGGGACTTTGTAAGACATCTAGTTCAAACCCCCACCCAAGCGGGAGCCCCTACACCATTTCTGACAGATGGCAGTCCAATCCCTTCTTGAAAGTCTCAAGCAGTGGTGCTCCCACAACTTCCGAGGGCAAGCTGTTCCATTGGTTGATTGTTCTCACTGTCAGAAAGTTTTTCCTTGTTTCCAGATGAAATCTCTCCTTGTTCAGTTTCCATCCAACATTGATATGTTACTCTGGCTCCCATATTGATTTCCCATGACTTCTTAGGAAATTCAAATAGTTATTTTGTTCTTCATTCTTAGCACTGACTGAATCTGACTGGCTTATTAAGTGGAAGCTTCAGGAAAGCAGCACCTCTCATTTCATGAAAATGGAGAACCATTTCTCCATTTTCATGAAATGAGAGGTGTTGCTTTCCTGAAGCTTCCACTTAATATATATTATTTCAGGATAACTTTCCACTGAAAAACGAATCAACCCTAGCTCTTTAGTTCCTAAAAACTGAGCATTTGGGGTATGAGGTGAAACCATTTGTTATTGGTTGAATATATTGAGTTCCTCTTCTATTGTTTGTATTCTTGATTTATACCGTAGGTGCTTTTATTGTATTTTTTAGGGCTGCATTACAAATCACCATATTTTTTTTTTGCAATGACTATAACAGGACAGAAAAAATGAGAGGTGGGGGGAAGATTCTAACCTAGGATTTGAAAAATTGGTAAGAAGAGAGTAGGATAAATCAGGAACCAAATTATTCTACATCTCAATATCATCAGACAATGATCTCATCCAAAATGAATAAACAACTTAAATTAATTGAGGGTAGTTTCTATTACGTGTTAAATTCAGTTGGACCCCTTAATATTTTTCACCCATGAAGTCTGCTTACCCCTAGTTAAGCATAATGGCCCTTGGCTATTTGGAAGCATCTTGACTTTCTTAAGTGTTAATCCTATTTAGCTTGGGTTACGTTCTATTGAACTCATTTATTTCTGAATATATTTGTTCTGAATTGTACATTCATCTTGTGAAGGCCGTGGAAAAATGAATCTATAATAAGTAGACTACTTGTAACCAGAATTATTAACTATTATGGTTGTTGGTGATTTTTTTTTCATTTTCCCCCATGATAGAAAATGGTATATAAATTAAAGTGTTGGACTAGAAGTGGAGCAACCCAGGATAAAGCTCATTGGATGTCTTTGGACCAGTCCATCCTACTTCACAGGTATGCAGTTGTGGGGGGAAACTGAAGAAAGGGGTGTTATTTATTTATTTTTTGTTTTATTTGTTTGTCAAACATATACAAGATAACCAGTATAAGTATGAACATAAACAAGAAAAAAGGAAGTAAATACAGATAGGGACAGTAAGACAGGGATGGTAGGCACCCTTGTGCACGCCCTTTATGGACCTCTCAAGAATAGGGTGAGGTCCACAGTAGATAATTTAAGGTTGAGGCTCTGAAGGGTTGAGGTTGCAACAATGGAGTCAGGTAAGGTGTTCCAGGTGTTGACTACTCTGTTGCTGAAGTTGTATTTTCTGCAATCAAGTTTGGAGTGGTTTATCTTGAGTTTGTATCAGTTGTTTGCCCGTGTATTATTATGGTTGAAGCTGAAGAAGTTGTGAACAGGCAAGATGTTGTCACAAACAATTTTGTGAACTACATTTAGATCAGGCCGCAGGCAGTGCAGTTCCAGATTGTCCAGGCCCAAAATTTTGAGCCTGTTATATGTGTTCATCTGTTATATATGATGCCTTGAGCTTCAGAAAGAAAGGTGGGATATAAAACTAATTTAAATATAAATGGTGATTTTTATGCACTAATATCACTGAATAGATCAGGACTGCATTTTTGTCCTTGCTTTCATTTTAGGAAATTTCAAGGTATTTACAAAAGAAAAAGACATGAAGATTATGCCAATATTATTCAACTGCTTTCAAAAGAATTTGATGGTATAATTCTGAGAGCTCCAGTACTCTCAAAAATGAAGATAGTGGCCTCCTGCAGTCTCTAAGATATCCATTTCTGGCTTACAAAAACACAAAAGTATAATTACAACCATACATTTTTCTAAATAATCTCACTGTTAACTTGTTTGACAAAGAAGCTTTTTTTGGAAGAATTTTTTTTTATTTTTGGACAAACATACACAAACAAAACATAAAACCATCTTCCAGTTACATACATACAGTGTGTCAGTTGGTTACAATATTTTTGTGCATCCTCTCCATAGTTCTCACTTACAATTCTTTGTATACATTCTCATATATTATCAATTTCACAGCCATTTCTGTTGTATATTTGGTGCTAGCCTACTGCTGTGTTAGAATGGTTGTTTCTTTATCCTGATTGGTTGGGAGTCTTGGTCTGTGTTTATTGGTTTTGGAGTTTGCTGTGTTCTGCTTGATTGGTGTTTCTAATATCTTCTGTCTGTTTTGTAGCATTTTTTTGATTGGCTGGCAACATTGTCTGTATTGTCTGTATTGGAGGCTTTTAGTGTGGCTTGGCTTCGGGTAAAAGGACGGCTATCATTTTATGAGGAAGCTAGGTTTCATCTGGTTGCCTGGTTGGGGTGTGTTTGAGCTGGAGGTATCAGGTGGGGTCTGTTGGTGCCTAGGTGTTTCTTGGCTTTGTGGTGTGGAGATTTTTTTTGTTTGTGAGTGCAGGTTTCCAGATAATTGACAGTCTGGTGGAGTCATCTCTTCTATTCATGCTTTCACGTCTTTTTTCAATCTCTAATGGGCTTCTCTGATAATTTATCTTTCTGGATTTTCTATACCGGCTAGGGTTTTAGTGCCATTGAAGTCGATGTTACGACCTGTGGCTTTCATGTGTTGGACTAGTGAGGAAAGTGTGTTCCAGCTTTTTACTATATTTTTTTTGTATTCATCCAGGTAGGCACTTTTCTTCTATTGGTTTGTTCCGATGTATGTGGCAGGACATGAATGCGCAGGAACTTCATATATGCCTTTTTTTCCAGTTCAATCTTATCTTTGGGATTCTTAGGATGGCTGCTATTTTTCGTCTGTTTGATATGTACTTTCTTGATGTGATGTTGTGTAGTATCTTTACTGATTTTGTCTGTGGTACTTCTTATGTAGGGCAGGACAGTGTTCCATAGACTGTTCAGCTTAGGTCCCCATTAGGTCTCAGTTTTTGTGGATCAGGCCTGTGATTTGGCTTTTGTGAAGCGTTTGGCTGTCAGTACTTTAGTCAGGGTGCATAGTTCACATACAAAGGACAAAGAATACAAGAAAATTAAAGGAGCCCTATGGGACCACCACTGTCACCCATCTTGCAAACCTGTTCATGGAAGAATTCCGAAATCCAGAGCCCAAGCCAATGCACCCAATCAAGGCTAAGATACAATTGATGACACATTTGTTATTTGGTCCATGGAAAAGAAAACCTAAACAATTTCCCAACACACCTAAACAGCACACACTCCAAAATCAAGTTCACCATGGAAACGGAAATAAACAAACAACTACCATTCCTAGATGTACTAATCTACAAAAGAACAGATGGCACACTGGGACACACCGTATACCAGAAGAAAACACACACCCACCGCTACCACATTGCCCAATCCCACCACCACGAGCAGCACAGATACACTTTGTGGCCAAAACATTAAATTGCCAGAACCAAACGCCTGCAGAGCAAGCGCCTGGCAGACAAGACACACATAAAGACTGAACTATGCACCCTGACTAAAGTACTGACAACCAACGGCTTCAACAAAAGCAAAATCATAGGCCTAATCCACAAAAACACATATCTTTCCCTAACCTAACTGGAATTGTCTGGAACAAATATAGAATTCTAGGCAATATATTCATCTTAATTGTTGATATTCTCCCTATTAGTGAAAATTGTAAATTTTCCCATTTTCCCAGATCTGTCACAATCTGTTGTTTGAGTTTAAGATAATTATTCTCTTTAAGTGTACTGCATCTTTCTGTCATATATATCCCCAAATACTTAACCTTATTTGTGACCTGGATCTTCAAAGTATTTACCAATTCTTCCTTTTGTCTTACTAACAAATTCTTTGTCAAAATCTTCATTTTATCTTTATTTATTTCCATATTCCTCAATCTTTTCTATCAATTTAAGTGCTGTTTCTAATGGATCCTCTAAAATAAAAACCAGATCATCTGCAAATGCTTGCACTTTAAATTCTTCCTTTTTAATTTTCATTCCTTTTATATCTTTTTCTTCTTTAATATTTCTATTTTACACTTCTAAAGTTAACACAAACAACAGTGGGCAACCTTGTCTTGTCCCTTTCCTTATGTCAATAGAATCTGTCAGTTCCCCAACTATCATTACCTTTGCTGTTTGTTTATGATATATAGCTTTTATGGCTTGATGAATTTCTTACCAAAGCCCGTCTGCTCTAGCTGTAATAACATAAATCGCCAATTCACATTGTCAAAGGCTTTCTGTGCATCTAAAAATATCAAAGCCATTTGTTTTTCAGGGTGTGCCTCATAGCATTCCAAAGTGTCCAGAATTATTCTCATGTTATCTTTAATTTGTCTCTTTGGCAGAAACCCAGTTTGATCAGGATGAATAAAGTTATTCAGATATCTCTTAAGTCTTTCTGCCAATATTGAAGTGAAGATTTTATAGTCTGAATTTAGCAGGGAAATAGGTCTATAGTTCTTAAATTGTTGTGGGTTGGCGTCCTCCTTTGGGACAAGTGTAATATGTGCTTCTGACCATGATTTGGGTATCCTCTTCTTTAACATGACTTCATTCATAACTTCTGACAATGGAAGATTCAATGATTCCTTAATGTCTTATAAAATTCCGCTGGGAATCCATCCAGACCTGGTGCCTTTCCATTGTTTCATTTTTAAGTGCTTCAGTTAACTCCATCATCGTTATATTGCTTTCTAACATCATTTCAGTATCTTTGGGTATCTGGGGTAAATTCACTTCCTGCAGGTATTGTTTAACTCTTTCCTCATCTATATTCTCTTGTTCATACAATTTTCCATAGTAATCTTGTATAATTTTTTCTTCTTTTTATTTCCATAGCAAACTTGCCCTTGTTCATCTATT
The DNA here is from genome assembly GCA_004320025.1 of Laticauda laticaudata. Classification (NCBI taxonomy): domain Eukaryota; kingdom Metazoa; phylum Chordata; class Lepidosauria; order Squamata; family Elapidae; genus Laticauda; species Laticauda laticaudata. The sequence continues at coordinate 11,415 of BHFT01012469.1, forward strand.
AGTTGCATTATTTTTCTTGATTCTCTCTCTTTTTTCAGTTTGTATGCTAACAATCTACCTGGTTTATTGGCATCTTTGAAATAGTTCTGTTTAGCACCTCTAATTTTTTGTGCTAGTTCCTCCTTTTCCAATAGCCCCATTTTATATTTGATTGTGTCCATTTTTAATTTAATGTCCTTTTTGTGGAAGTTTCTATAACTCTTTTTCAAGTCTCTTGTAATCATCCTCTAATGTTTTAAAAGCTTGTCTTTTCATAATATTTCTTTTCCTTACATAGTCTATTATCAGGCCTCTGGCGTAAGCCTTCACTGTGTCCCAAAGTTTCTGCATTGATGTGTCCTCTTTTCTGTTTTCTTTAAATAAAAAAGCCAATTCTTTCTCCATTTTCCTCCATGTTCATCCCACTATCTTATCAATAAACAGGCTCAGAGTCCTTGAAATATAACACCAGCTCTTGCTTTTCTTAAAGTTATCAAACACTCAAACAAACAAGCAAAAAAACAATGTTTACAAGCCTCTGGGTGGCAGTGTTACTTATTTTCCTCTACTTTCTCTTCCCTCCTTATATTCAAAACAAAAGAAAAAGAAAAGAACTTAAGAAATACAATAAGGCATCAAAAAATAAAAAGGCAAAAGGTCTCGAATGAAAAAGAAGAATTATTTAGTAATTATTTTAAAAAAGGAAAAAAACCAGTCCAGTTTAAAATTCAAAAGCATCTGTTAAAAATCCAGCAATAAAAAGATTTTTTTAAAAACCACTAAGTTTGACACAGGCTTAATTTCACTGCTTTAACCTCTTCTGTCTTCAATTTTAACTTTTCTTTTAATCTTTCAGGGTGTTCTCTCAATTAATAATGAATAGAAATTATCTCACCAAACCAACACACTTTCTCTCCAACTTTCTTCCATTTTGGAGCTGTCCCAGCAGCTTTGATGCCCACCTCTCTGTTGCCAGAAAAAAAGGGGTTCTCCTGTCCCTGGGATCAGCAGGATGTGCCCTTCTCTATCACCATCTCTACGGGATGTTTTAGGTCCAAAGGACCGTCCAGTGGCAGAGATATCGACAGCAATCTTGGAGCTTCAAGATCACACGTGGTACCACCATGACGCCAGCCCTGCCTCAGACAAAAAAGCTTTCAAGTGTTTAGCCCTGAAAATATGAAGAACAGCAGCATTCACTCTGTCTCTTACTAGGACATTACTTGTAAATGCTGGTGCTAGTTTGTTTTTAACAGAAGAGAGTTGGCTGTTAAAGTCAAACTTCTACATACATGTTTTGTTTCTCTGTGTTTTTTTGAAGATGTACACCGTTGCTGTTCAGGTACTCAGACAAATTCTACTTTATATTTCTGAAAGCTGATAGATTATCAAATCTTATTACTGTCATTTCTTACTTATTGTTGAAGAAAATAGGCTCAAAAATTAAACAATCAGTACTAAAATGATAAAGCTACAGTATCCTTAGAAACCAGATGACCTGGGATTAACAGTGACGTATAACAAGAGTCACCATAACAAACAAATTCAGATATCTGTTAGAACCACACCTTGCAATCCTGGGATATCTGCCTCTTCCAAAGATGGTTTGTCTGGAGTACAAAACCAGTTTATTACTATGTTGATTATTTTCTTATATTGGTGTACCTTTATTCTGAGAGATTTGCTCTAGGCAGGGTTCAAAGGACTCCATCCTCCATTTATTTCTCAATTAACAACGCTGTGAGAGAGATGGACTAAGAGACAATGATTTGTCCAAGGTCAACCAAAAAGCTTCCATGAGTAGACTCAATCTTGCGTTTCTCTTGTGTTAATCCAACAATTTTATCCACTATATCAGATTGGAACTCAAAACAATTAAGAATATTCAGAACTCAAGACCAATGCTTCAATGCTCAAGACCATTGAAATCTATTCTCAATTTCCCAAAACCATTTTTTGGAGGGAGAGAGGGGGTTATTTATTTATAATGCTTGTTTCTCTACTTCCTTCTCAAGATACCTTAGGATGCATTTCACATTTCTTTCAGAAATATCTTGGGAGTTTTACTGCATGAAGGCAACTGTCTGCTGCTACTTTGTTTTTAATTGTACATCTTTCTGTCTCTCCACAGAGTCCTTATCTGCCTTGCTACCTGATTCTAAGCCTCATAGAAAAACTTAAATTGTGCTAAAGCAGGGAGGCTTAAAATTTATTGGGAAACTATTGTACAGCACTTCATCACTCTCAGCCATTGTGCAACTGAAATACTTGGAAGGACTTCTTTCCTTTTTCAGGCCTCCAAAGATAGAGAAAATAGTATTATGAAACACTGGTCGCATTTTCCCCCAAAGTCCATACCATTTGACTATCATAGAGCAGGGTTCCAACTTTCTCTAAGCGATGATAGAAAATAGTCAGTGCTAGACCAATCAGGCTTAGAGCATGGTTTCAAAACACAAATCAGTTGTAGCATTTATAAATTCTAAAGGCCGTGTCACACTGCACCAATGGATGCAAAGAGGATTTAAAACGGACAAAA
>BHFT01012475.1:0-40526 GCA_004320025.1 Laticauda laticaudata
CACTCCTGCTCATGCTCCTCTCGTACTCCTGGTCTGCTGTGCTCGTGGTCATGCTGGTGCTGCTGTGCTGCGTGCTGCTGGGGCTCCTGGGGATTTACTCTGCATGCTGCTGATCCTGTCCTATGATCCTTGCTACTGCTGCTGCCTGCTGAATATGCATGATGATGATGATTTCATGCTGCTGCTGTGATGATGATGATGATGCATCCTCCTGGTGCTGCCTGCTGGTGGTAGTGGGGAGGAAGCAAGGCCCCTACCAGCCAGGAGCCCCTCTATGAAGGGCCCATATGGTCCTGCCAAAGGGAATTAAGAGGCTAATGCGGCGGACGGGGAGGAGACAATACTTATTGAGAGGAACACGAAGATGAGGTGGCTGCAGTGGCTGAGATAGAATGACTATCTGTGGCCGGAAGGGACACTGGCTGTACAGGGACACCAAGACAGGGAAGAGGGCGCCTTTGGAGAAGAGGCCAGAGGATAGGGTTACATCGAGTTCCAACCACAGTTTGTAGACGCATCCACCCCCCCCAGCTCCACCCTCCACAGAAAGGCAGAGAGGGCAGACAGCAGGAGGGGCAGAGCCACACTGTGCCTGCTGGAATTCAGGGACACCATCCTCACCAGCATAGAACTTCTCTTGAGCTGCCACAACCGGACTACCCTCCATCCTCAAACCGCAAAGCCTCGCTGCCTCACCTATGTCAAACCAAGGGCCAGAGGAACATGGAGGATCCCCAGTACCAGGGGGATGGTGAAGGACCGGATCACGGAGCTGCTTCACAACCCTCCAGACCAAGAAGAACCTGCTCCCAACCCAGTCCCAGGTCTGCCTCCTCCACCCCAGGCTGATGTCCTCCCATACCAAGCTTCCACAGGCCCTCACATACCCAGGGCCACGGGCTACCAAGGAGGTCCAGCAGCCAGAGCAGCAGCCCTCCCCAGTCCCAGCACAGAGTCATCGGTGGCAGACACCGTGCCACCAGTTCCACTGATGCCACTTGATGCCAGCCATGCCAATGATGCCACCGACGACAGCGATGTCACCATGCCAGTCCTCACCCAGCTCCAGGACCAGACAGCCCCATACAACTACTCCTTCCTCCACCCCACAAAGCCAAGCCCGGCCTCAGTACACTTTGTTCATGCATGACTGCGGGCTGACATCCCATGCATGAGGAAGCGACCTCTCAAGCAATCACGGGGCTGAGCCAGCTGTCTGAGAGCTGTCTCAACCACACCGTCACTTGTTGTCCTCTCGTGGCCAGGCACCCCAGTGCGTGCTTCAGACCAGCACTCCATGCACCACCCACCTGACAAGAGCACCTGGACCCTTCACCCCTGAGACTGGGCACAACTCCGAATGACCAAATTGCAGTGCCAGAGAATGTAGCTAGGCTACCTAGTAGAGTTTATTTGGACACTTGACTTGGGTCATTTTTTGTTTTAACAGCTTGTGTTCAATAAAAGTTTATGCTTGATTCCACACACTGCTTCATTTCTTTTTTTTAATTAAAGTCTTGTGGAAACTTTTTAGAATTGGTTTTAGCCTTTGCATTGCTTGTGGGATGGGTTAAGATAGCGAGTGGGATGGGCAGCGCGATACCTTGCTGGAATGGGTAATAGCTGTGGGATGGTTAGATAGCAGTCTTTTTTGTTTGGGGGGGATTAGATAAAGCCTCCAGTGCAAGCATAGTGGGACTGCTATGGTCCAACCCTCCGCGACCCTGGGGTCAAGGGTGGCACTGACTCTGCGCCACCTGCCTCAAGAACCACTACAGCTAGCATGGCAGTACGCGCATGGAGGGTGCCACACCAACACCAATCAACATTGTGGTCAGAAAAGTGCGTAGCAGGCCATCATCAAAGAATACCTGGAGGAGCTCCTCCAGTGCCCCACCGCTGAGAAGCTGGAAGAAAGTTGGCCAGAGCAGTGGTATCAGAAGTGGAAACTTCCCTCACAACCATTGGAGCCATTAGATGGCAAGCACGTGGCCGGCAAAGCACAACCCAAGTCGGGGTCCACTTATTTTTCAACTACAAGGGCTTCTTCAGCATCGTCCTCTCCGCCATGGTCGATGCTGACATTACAAGTTCATGTACATCGATGCTTTCAGGCAATGGCGTCAGTTCAGGAGGCCCAGGGTAGACAATGCCAGTGACCTTGAGGAGGGGACTGGAACGCAACCCTCATCATGCGGCTTTCGCAGATCCAGGACCCCCTGCCCAACGACACACAAGAATGTGCCCTACCTTCATCGTGGGGGATGACGCCTTCTCCTTTCAGAAACCTTACCTCATGAAGCCCTACAAACTTCCAGACGCTCACCCGCGTGAAGAGCAGGATACTTCAAACTACAGGCGCTCCAGGGCAAGGCCGGGTGGTGGAGAATGCCATTTGGCCATCCTGGTCAACAGGTTCCAGCGTACTTCTCACCACCATGCCCAGCATCGCCCACAGGACCGCTGAGGAGGATTGTGGAAGCTTGCCTGCAATTCCGGCACAAATCTCTGCCGCCCCCGCCTACCCAGTCTTGCAGAACAAGGCTCATGCGACCTCCAACAAGGCAATGGGGAGATGGAGCCTGGGGAAAAGGAGGCAAAGGCGAAACCTGATTAGACACTAAGGATGTGCAAGGCCCAAACAGAACTTCACGTTGAACGCGAAGAAGCCAGCACAACCTCCTGGAGACATGCGTGCAACTCCCAGCTGAGCAGTGGATGGCAAGACAGGAATGGACAGATGAAATTAATGGATGCCTTCGCTTCAGCCTGTCTCATCACACTGATGAGATTTCCAATGTATATTGAGTAGGCCCTACAAATGGACAGGGCATTTAATAAAGAGTTGTGTTTATAGTGTGGGTGATTGGATTACCATTATTATTGATAATACAAAGGACCATAGGTGTGGCCACCTGGAGGGTCGGACCATAACAAGCCCACTATGCTTGCACTGCGAGGTTCGATCTATCCCACAGCTATAACCCATCCCAAGGTATCCCTGCCGCATCCCACTGTATCCCTGCCCATCCCACTTGCTATCCTTATCCATCCCAACCAAGCATGCAAAGCTTAAACCATTTCTAAAAGGTTTCCACCAAGGCTTTATTTGACAAAAATAAATGAAGCAAGTGTGTGAAGCAAAGATAATCTTTATAATAACCAAAGCTTTGAAAAGTAAAATCACCCCAAGTCAAAGTGTCCAAAAGCAAAATAAAAGACAACAAGGTAGCCAACCAGTATCTGGCACTCTTTTTTTGGTTCACTCTGAGGCGTGCCCAGTCTCAGGGGCGAAAGGCTAGGTGCTGTGGAGGTGGCTGGTGCTGGATGCTCTCTGAGGCGCCACGTGGGGTGCCTGGCTCCGAGAGGAACAACGGGGGACCGGTGTGTTGAGCGGAGCTCTCAGACAGCTGGCTCCAGTCCTGTGATGTTGAGCAGCCCCTTCCTCCATAGACATGGGTGTCAGCCCCAAAACCGATGACAGAGTGTACTGAGGCCGGGCTTGGCGTGTGGGGTTGGAGGAAGGAGCAAGTGTAGTGGGCTGTCTGGTCTGCAGCTCGGTGAGGGGACTTGGTGTTGGTGGCATCTGTGGGCATGGGTCGGCATCTGTGGCATGGGTGGCATCGGTGGGCGTGGGGTAGCAATTGCTGCGCATCAGTGGCACCAGTGGCATCCGATGTACCTGTGCCTGGACTGGTAAGGCCTGCTCTGTTACTGCTGGAACCTCCTGGTAGCCGTAGCCTTGGTAGGGAGGGCCTGCTGGAAAGCCTTGGAAGGGCAGTGAGCATCACCTGGGGTGGAGGAGCAGGCCTGGACTGGGTGGGAGCAGGTTCATCTTGGTCTGGAGGGTTGTGAAAGAAGATCGGTGATCCTGTCCTTCACCACCTGGTACTGGGTTTCTGACATGTTTCATGAGGGTCTGGTTGACATAGTGGTGAGGAAGGGCAGAAGAGGACTGGCCTCTCAGCCAGACTGCCTGAGAGAGAGGCGTTGGGTGAGAGGGCTGCTCCTCCATGGTGGATCTAACCCTCCAAGAAGCTGCACTTGGCCATCACGTAGGTCTTCCAATACGTTCAGCTTGACCGTGCGCTGGCCAGATTTCTTGAGGTGCAGCTTCCCGTACCAGTGTGCATGTTCTTCCACCAGCCAAGGAGCACCTCCGAAGTGTAGCCCAGGCCTCTCCGCCTTCTCTCTCCAAGCAGCCTGCTTTCCTCTTGATGTCTTCGATAGAGCCTGTGTCCCTTCTGCCAAAGATATCATTCTCCCCTCAGCCACTCAGCCACCTCCTCCTCATGTTCCTCTTTGATTATGTATTGCCTCCTCTCCCATTCACATGTCTACCTCTTCCTCCCTTTGGCAGGGCCATAGGGCCCTCATCAGAAGGGCTTCGAGGTTGTAGGGTTGCTCCTCCACCACCACCAGCAGCACGCACCAGCAACATTAGAGCAAAAAGCATGACCAGCAGGACCAAGCAGCAGCAGCAGAAGCAGAGTCAGGGTCAGGGGGGGTGGCTGTCCCTCTTGCCAGGGCTGGCAGCAGATGGCAGAGGCTCCGTTTCTTCCCCATGGTTGTTGGGTTGCTGGCTGGCTGGCTGGCTGGCAGGCAAGCTGTGTCTGGAAGCAGGTCTTTCCTCTCTATGGTGACCTGCTTGAGAGCTGCTTCTCTTTATATCTGCGGGGCTGACGCAATGCATCCTCCCCGCATGCGCAGTGAATACTAGGCATCCGCTCGGCATCCGCTCGGCATCCGCTAGGGTTCTGCTAGGCTTCTGGTCTGCATCCGCTGTATCCGCTCGGCATCCGCTCTTTCCATTCCGCGTCCGCTTTGCTGTGCTCCCCTGGAAGCCTTGCGGATGTGCCATCCGCTCCCATCTGCTTCCATCTATTAGGCTTCCGTGGAGCATCCGCTTTCCATCCGCCCTACGTCCTCCCCCCATCCATTCCTTTCCGTGTTGTCCTCTCTGGTTATGCAAATTCGGGGCACTTTTGAGAGCGGATAACAACAGATGGCATATTTTTCTCATCCGCTGTGTCCTTTTTACAAACGTTTTGCATACGTCAGCCAGTGTGACAGGGCCTTTAGTCTTCTCCCAGTTCAACCACAAAGACTCCCATATATAATGTCTTCTAATGTGTTTTAGTTCCTTTATACCATAAAAAAGCATGCCACTCCCACTGCATATCATGTCCTTCTAGTGTCAACAATCAAACATTTCTTAATGTTATCCATTCCTTAACCCACATCAAATTTATAGCTTGATAGTACAACTCCCAGTTTGGCAAACCAAATCCTCCTCTTATTCTAGCATCTTTCAAAATTTTCAATTTTATTCTCGCTTTCTTACTTTGCCATATGTATTTCAATACAATTTTATTTAAATCTTCAAAGTAATCTTTTCCAAGCCTAATTGGAATTGTTTGAAACAAATTTAAATTTCTGGGTAATATACTCATCTTGATTGTTGATATTCTCCCTATTAATGACAGTTGTAAATTTTTCCATTTCGTCAAATCTAGTGCTATCTGCTGGTTAAGTTTAATATAGTTATTCTCTTTTAGTGTACTACATCTTGCTGTCAGATGCATCCCCAAGTACTTGATCTCATTCGTGACGTGGATTTTTAATACATCCGCCAGTTCTTCCTTTTGCCTTGATAACATATTCTTTGTCAAAATCTTTGTTTTATCTTTGTTTATTTTCAGACCAGCCACCTTCCCATATACCTCTATCTTTTCTATCAGTTTTAATGCTGTTTCTAGTGGGTCTTCTAAGATGAAAACCAGATCATCTATAAATGCTTGCAATGGACTATATAAATTAATGATTCTCTCCATATGTCTGGCATTTTAGCAGATAATAATATCTCATTATATAATTTCATCATTATTGGTCCCACTTGTTCTTCTATTGCTCTATAAAATTCTGCTAGGAAGCCATCAGGGCATGGGGTTTTGTTACTTTTCTGGGTTCTAATTGATTGTTTTAATTCTGTCATACATATGTCCTTCGTCAAAAATTATTTCATCTCATCGTTAATTTCTCAAGTTCTTTTTTCTCTTAGATATTCCCTTATCTAATCTTCATCTACTCTCTCTTTCTAATCAGTTTCTCAAAATATTTATGTGCAATCTCTTTTTTCTTCTATATTGTATGTTGATAATTTCCACTTTAATGTTGTAGTTGGTAAATGGTTCTTTTCTCTTTCTCTTTTTTGAGCTTATAAGACAGTCATCTACCAGGCTTGTTTGCTTGTTCAGAGTATATTTGCTTACTTACTTTCACGTTTCTAATCAAATCTTCCTTTTCAACAAAGTTGAGTTTATGTTTATAGAGAATCATTTTTTCTTGTAATTTAACATGTTGTGGGGCATCCTGTAATTCGGATTCTAGTTTCTTGGTTGTTTAATATAAATTGTTTTGTTGAGCATGTTTTTCTTTATTTTTCTGAGCAGTGTAAGATATTATAATTCCCTGTATGTCAGCTTTCATAGTGTCCCATAAATTTTGGATAGTTGTGTCTAGGTTATTATTTTCTTTAAAATAAAAAGTTAGTTCTTCCTTAAGTTTCTTTATAAAATCCTCATCCTTTAATAATTGAGAATCTAAANAATTGAGAATCTAAAGTCCATCTTCTCCTTGATTTTTTCTTACCTTTCCAATTGATTCTAAGAGGGTTGTGGTCTGCCCAAGAATTCAGTATTATTTCTGCTTCTGTCACTTCTTCTGCTAAATCTCCACTCATCCATGCCATATCAATGTGTGACCATGATTGGTGGGGATTTGAATAGAAGGCAAATCGTCTCTTATCTGGGTGTAATTTTCTCTATATGTCTATTAAATTTAATTCTTTAAACATTTCTACACAAATTTTAGGTAGTTCTCTTTTCTTTTTTTCCCTTCCCTTCTTATTCCCCCCATTATAATCTTTTTGATAATCTGCTACAATGTTAAAATCCCCTGTAATACAATTACTTTTCCTTTCCAGTTCAATGATTTTAGCATATAGACCTTTATAGAATTCTTTTTGATTGGCATTAGGGGTGTAAATTACCACCAATAGAATTTTTTTTTAAGTTAATCTGTATTTCTATTGCCAGAACTCTTCCTTTGGGATCTGTAAATATTAAAGTTGCATTTATCTCTTTTTTAATGTAAACTGCTATTCCATTCTTTTTTTTTCATTATCTGCAAAAGCTGTAAACACTGTCTCAAATTTGGGGCAATCTAGATATTTTTCATCTGTTTTTAAAATGTGTGTTTCCTGTAAACAAATAATATCTGCATTTCTGGCAAAGCAACTTTGCCAGAATCCTTTGTCTTTTTGTCTTTGAGTTTAAGCCATTTATGTTAACGGATATGAGTTTCACCTCTTTTTCCATAGTTCTAATTATATCTGGTTCTTTGTCTCCTGATTGCTCTTATTTCCCTTTGTGTTTTGTTCGTTGATTTAAGGTCTTCTCTTTCTTGTTGTTGCTGGTTAGTTTTTCTTACTTCTTGTTTTTCTTCTTTATTTTTTGATTAGTCTTGTTCTTCTTGAGAGTTTGAGTCTAGATCTTTGCTACTTTGATCTTCTGAGCCTTCTACTTGCTCATACAATTCTTGCGCCTTTTTTAGAGTATCTATTTTATTCTTCTTTTCTTCCCTAGAGACCAACATTCCTTCTGGGATCAACCAAAAAATAGAATGTCTCGCTTATTTAACTGTGTAGCCAAAAATTTGTAATCCCTTCTCTGCTCCCTTACTCTTCTTGGGATTTGTTTGAGGATCTGGATCTCCTTTCCTTTGTATACTATAGCTTATTTTCTAGATATCTTATAAATTATGTCCCTAACTTTGCTCCTTGTGAATCGAATATGGACGTTTATTTCTCCTTGCATAACTCACCTAGTGAGATTCTTATAAATTAGTGTGTAGCTGCAATTAACATACTATAAGGATAAAAGCCGCAGTATCATTTTGATCTTTGTGCCTGACAATCTTGCCAGATTCACTGAGTTCCGAGGAGGAAGGAAAACCACAACAATGGCAATAGACTCCTAGATAGCTACTATATCTCCACCTGGGACTTCTGGCTGACATTGCGATGTGATAAGTCACGGAGAGCGGGTCTCCATGCCCCCGTGCTGAGTTCTCCCTGTTGGTGGGCTCCAAAAGGAGTCAAAACTGTCCTATAGAGGCGGTGAAGCAAAGAGGGGCACCCTTTGAGATTGTGGAGAGCTGTATCTTTCCTGCCTGACCTGGGGCTTTCTTTTCCCTCTCAGCCACAATGAGAAGAAGAGGCAGCCTAAAGATGAGGAACAACTAATACCAGTGCTGGAGCAGAGTTAGTGAACAGTGTCTGGAACTGGATGAGAGGATTCCTTTTTACTCAAAACCCAACCCAAAAGGAAAAATCCAGGAGAATTATTGACTCAGAACTACTTGTTAAAGCAGTGGATGGGCACTTTGAGACAAACACTATATTGGAAAGAAAAAATCAAGGGAAGAAAAACAAAAACTTTTAAAAATACAGAAAATTGGATTTTGAAACTGGGAAGGCATTGTTTTGGGAAGACATTTTAAAATGCTGGAATTATTTATTTAAAAAGTTAACCCTGCTTTTATAAATTGAATGAAAATCAAATTGGATTGACAATAGTTGGTTTTGCTATAACATTGAAAATTAAACTGAGAGTGCCACCTGTTGATGAAAGAAAATACAGCATATATTACAGCTTATATTTATAAGCCTGGCAATATTTTTGATATGGAATAAACAATACTTACTGTACTTAGTTATATGCATCTACCCTGTGACTATTGGAGATTTAAATGTGTGAACAAGTAAGATGTCTAATTAAAGTGACCTCTGAATGTTATGATACAGGTTATTGGATTATTTAAAGTGAACTGAAGGATTAACTATGGGACATAAGAAATTATAATCAGTGTATATTTTGAAGAGTAATCTTAGGCTTGAATATATGGTTCCTGGACTACTGGATAAGAGTGGGACCTATTAAAATAAGACAAGATGCTCTATCAGGGGAAAACTTTGGAGTGAATGGCATTGATGTATCAAAGTATAAAGGACATTATAATAAGAAACCATAAGGAGATCAAAGAAATAATATATGATATAGAGGGAAAGCTGGAAAATATAATACAAGGGACAATGAGTAAAGACCAAGATGCCCAGGAAAGGAAAGAGCCAACAGAAAGAATGTAGGAAAAAATAGAACCGATGAACCAGCAAACAAAAAAAGAAGGCAAGAAAGAGACAACAATAAAAATAACAGTGACTAATATTTGTCACTGAAATATATTTGCTGAATGTAATTAATATTATTAATATTACTATTGTTTTTGTAGTAAAATGAAAGTGAATAAGAATTAAAGTTTTAATGCAGATAAGAGATGAGGGGTAAAAAGGAAATGTTTTTTAAATATAATGGTGGTATGATTAAAAATTAGAATGGAGATAGAATCAGAATGGATAAAAAAGAGAGAGTGGGGATTATTAATATAAACATTTTTATATAACAAGAAAAGCACTAATTAGAGGGAATATTAGAAATTGAATAATGGAATTATAATATATGTCTAAATAATATCATGATTGACATTAGAATAATATATTGAAATATTGAAAAATTAAACAATGAAAGATTACAATTTATGTGCATTAACATTAGAATTACCTAAGCTTGATAAATGTAGCAAGTATGATTAATGTTATTATTCTTATTGGCATCAAAATGTATGATACCTAGGTACCACACTGTTCATGCATTGATGTGTATATGTAAAATTTAAAAAAAACTGAAAAGAAAAAAAGAATTAGTGAAGTCCTTACTTCAACATCAACAGCAGAAACTCAGATGAGAAATTTGCAGATAAACTTATTCACCAACAAGAGCAAAATGTTGGACTTCCAGGTTGAGCCCTCCTTGCTGACGAACCATGGATCGCGACTGTCCATGGCTATGGTCCATGCTCTTTCATTGGAGAGCCCCAATCATTGCGATTAGGGGCTTAAGCTGTCTTGGAGGGGCAGTGGGGTAAGGGAAGCTGTAAGCCAGGTTGGGGGAGCTGCATCTCCCCTCCTGGGCTTGGTCTTTTTCCCCCTGAAGACAACTGAAGCGGTGGTCCAAAATGGCCACCCCGAAGAGGAGGACTCAGCTGGACTAAGATTTGTGCAGGAGGGAAGAAAGAGGTGAATAACATCTGAACCAGGACAATTGGATGAAACAACTAAACAAAAAGTACCCTGGGATTAAGGTAACATTGAACTTTTAAGAAAAGAAAAGCGAGTGCAAAAGTACAAAGGGACAGGAAAAAAAATAAGAAAATAATTTTGACAGCTAAGTGGGGCTTCGAACCGGGAAAGGAAGAAGCCGGAATTAAAGAATTAAATTGGACTAAAATATTTTGGCAATAAACAGGCATAAAATAAAGCTGGACTTAAGATTGTCAAAAAATAATAAAAATATTAGAATTTAAAATTGGAACTGACATTGTGTGGAATGTTGAGGTTCAAAAAACACCCTAAATAAAAAAAAAAGGGAAAAAGTGAAGTTTTTGTATAATGGAGAGTTGCATCTTCTGACAAAACTTGAACTCAAACAAAGGGAAAAGCATTTATTTCTGTGTGAACTTGTGTTGATATCAATGTTAAGGAAATATTGAAACAAAGTAAGAATCTTAGAAAGTGAAAGTGAACCAGAATAAAAAAAGAAGCAAAGGGAGACTTCCGGTTGCGGGCTTTGGCGGCAGGCAGGAAATCGCAATCATGCATGTTTCTGCTGGGTCAACGCTGGAGCCCCGAGCCAGTGGGCTTCGGGGCTAAGGCACCCCATAGAGCGTAGAGGTGGTGAAGAGGGGGGAGATTGCGCAGGTTGAGAAAGCGCATCTTTTTTCTCAGGCTGGCTATATCCTTTCTGAAGGCAGTAAGAGAGTGGCGTCAGAATGGCTGTCTCAAAGAAAGCATTCCAACAGAAAAGAAAGTGGCATGGAGGAAGTCTAAGAAGTGAAGTATTTGGCTGCCCAGGAAAGAAGCAACAACTGAGGTACCCTGGAATTGAATTTTATAAAGATACAGTCGGGTCAAAAGAAGATTCAAAAGCTGCGAATGAAAGTGAATAAGGGAAAGTTTTTTTTTCACTTCTCGTTTCCTTTAACATTGACAGCGAAGAGAGATGAATGAAAAGTTGGAAAAATTTTGGCACCAAGAGTAATTTAAACGAAAATTATATGTCAAAGGGAAATAAGATTTTGAAACTTAAAAAATTTTTTGCTGTAAGTGGGAAGAGAGAGGAAAAGAATACGAGCGAATTTGGGCAGGAGGAGGCTGCTGGAATTTAAAAGAATCTAAATTAAATCGTAACAAGATTCTAAACATTTTACTGGATTTCCAATTAAATAGCAACTCCAGAAGGAGAAAAGTGAAAAAAGAGAAGAAGTGTTAATGAAATAGTTTTGTGTGTAGTTTGAATTGTTTGGTGGGCTTGGGTATTCTAGAAATTACTTTGAATTAAGAAACTAATTGGTGGTTTTTAAAATTTTTTTTTACATGACAGCACTTGTGGATGAATTGAAAATGGAATTAAAAAAATATAAAGAAGAGGAAAAGAAGGGAAGGGCCTCTTGGCTCCTTTCACTTCTTAGATAATGGCGATTGGGTACATATGAGAAACTAACAGGAGAAAGGAGCTGTCAACAGAAAACTGGGACATAAGAAGAAGCCATCTTAATGATCAAATAATTTATTGAGGCTGGGGAAGAAAGGAGAAAGAGGAAAAGAGAATGGAGAATTTTAAGTAACTTAAAAAACACCGATAAAAAGGAAAAATAAGGTGAAAAGTGGATATAATGTCAGAAGCAACAGAAAAAAGGGAAAGCAGAGAGGAATAATGGATGGTGGAAGAGGAGGGGTGTAAAGAGAGAGAGTGAAGAAGCAGAGAGGAAGTAAGGGAAGAGAGCTACAAAGGTTTTGGGAGTTAGATGTAAAGAAACGACTTATTCAGAGATATATGCAGTAAAAATGTTAACTGAAACAGAGATTCTGCAAAGAGTACATAAGATTGTATTGCTAATACTTGTAGAGATAATGTAGAATAATTGGAACACATATTATTAAACAGTGGATATAATTTCTTAGTGTAATTAGTGAAATTTTTTGACCAAATAAATTGAAATGAATAAAGTTAATTTAAAAACTGTTTAATTAATAACTATGAAACAGTGAGAGGTAGAAAGGCAGCTAGAAAGGGGAAAGGAAGATATCAAGAGCGAGGGATTATTAAATCGTGAATGAGAAAAGATTGGGAATAAGAGGGGAGGAGAGGTACAAGAACAGTGCATGAATAAAGTTAATATCGGAAATGTTAAAATGAATGAAAACAATCATGTTTTTCAGAGGATAATGGCTGATGATATAAGAAGAGGATCTGCAATGGACAAGTAACAAGAATAGTAATGCAATTTAAAAGATACTTAGAAAATAGGGATAATTGGATTATTAAAAGGAGGGATACGATACATGATATACTCTTATAGATGAATACACATTTTTATTTTAAAAGATAAGTTAAGGTTTATTGAAAATTGTAATGAATTGAAAATGAAATGTGAAGATTGTAAAAATGAGGTCAATATATAGTGACCAGAAATTGAATAGTCCAATTTTTCCCTTTTACTTTTTGAATTGAGAAATAAATTAAGGAGGGCCAAAATATGTTTGTGGAATCTAAATGAAATGATGTAATGATATGAACTGAACTCTTACAAAATGAATGTTTATTGGGAAATAGATGAGCGAATTAAGGGTATATTTAACCACTGAAGTGTCACACTGCCAATAGCAGTAAAAGGGGAACCTATACTTGTTTCTTTTGCGTTAAATTATTGTATTAATCCTAGAATCTATATGAAAGAATGTGTGATGATAAGAAATATGAATGATTAAAGTAACCACTTAAAGTTAATAAGATCTATACGACTAGTAAAAGGAAGAGAGACATTGGTAACTTTTTTATAGGCAAACATATATTGTTATTTTTTATTTATTAGGCAAATTATTGTTATTTTTATTTTTAAGAATAAATATTACATGATTATTTATGTATTATTGTTATTAAAGGTTATTATTTATAATATTAAATATATTGAAATAAATTGAAATGAAAACAAAAAGAGTTTTTAATGGGGAAAAAAAGAATTAATGTTTAGAACAGACTAGGAATTAATTTGCTTTGCTCTTCCTTTCTGAAGAAAGTTTGGAATGGAAAAGGTAATAATAGAATTAAGTATGCATATATAAATGTATAACTATTGTCATATTTGTATGTAAAAGTGATGACCCGGAAATATGTTGTCCACTAAACAGAGCTTTTTGTTTTTATGTGAAAAACTGAATAAAATTTGTTTTTTTTTTTAAAAAACAAGAGTAAAATGTCTAGCCACTGGTAGCATTATTGGCACCTGTGCATAACCACTCATGTTTCATTCCCAGAGAGATTTGGAGGGAATCTAACCAGATGAGGATATGTATTGCCCAATGTGACTTGTTTATGGGGATCAAACCAGCAGAATTCCCAACATACCAGGCATTGGTATCCTTCCTGTTGAGTTTACTAAAATACTCATTGTCAATATTTGTGGGCAATAATCTAGTCATGAACAATTATCTGAACTTGATGGAGAGATTCAGAATCCACTTCAAATATCCTGTCTGAGGAGTTAGTGCCTCTCTGGAGATTCAGCAGTCCAGGGTATCAGAAGTGGTTTGGCCTTCAATTTTGGGGCTTTATTTTCCAAGGGAAAGCGGAGAAGAACTTTCTAACTGCCTGATATTTTTCAGGAGGAATCATTTGTCTAGGAGGAGGCTTGCATTTATGACACATTATCATCAACCCCACTGCCAGTTTCCATTAGAACTCCAAAGAAGAAGAAGAAATGGAGGAAGGAAAGGACTTGTTTAGAAAGGGGCTAATGTGATGGAATTTGCAGTTGAAATAGGGAGAAGAGTTAAGAGATTGGCTAGCCTAGAATCCCTGAAGGGGAGGAAACAACAGAGAGCAGACCTCCCACCCCACCCCCAAAAAAATCTGCCATACTTTTCTGGTTGTTCTATACTGAGTGCAGTTAGTCTGGCAAAATTCTTGTAAATAGAAAAAATCCATCGCAATCATGGAATGTGTGAAAAGTTCACTGCCTATGCAATCAACACTATAAGAGGAGAATATAAAACAGTGAAAGAGGAGGAGAAATTCTTGGCATGTGGATCAAAGTTCAGCATGAGTGATGAGCATTAGGCTAATGCTTAGAACACAAAGGCATTCTGGAACATATTTTTAAGCAGATTCCAGGAGGCCATGAATTATAAACACTTCAAACAAACTAATGCAGTTATGTTACATGACTTGCAGAAGAAGACTATTGAAATTGTTGTTGAAAATGTTATGTATTAGCATACTTACCTGTAATTGATTGGTCCGTGGCGGTGGGAAATTTGAAGAGCTGTCACTGGCCACAGCCGCAAGCAGCCTGAGTATAAAAAGGGCTGCCACGGTTTCTTCGGCGCTCTGTCCTAGAAGGAAGTAAAAACAATTGGAAATCATGCTGGTGTCCTGAGTCTCATTCCCGCAACTTAACAGAAAACATATTCATTTTAAATCATGGGTGGTACCTTAAATCATGGGTGGTACCCGGTGGTATCTTAAAGCTTGTGCAAACTTTCATAATGAAATCGACTAAAGGCAACAAATACAGATGAGGCAGCCAAGAAGTTCCAAATCTGCCAAGAAGCTCATTGAGGAAGATGGTATATATACATACATACATACATACATACATATATACATACATACATACATACATTCCCACTCCCACATTTGTATCAAAGCTTGGATAACCTTTCTCATCTTTGATGACTGGTTCTTTCACTATTTCATCCAAGTGGAAGTGGATTCACTCATCCAAGTGGATTTTATCCACTATTTCATCCATTCACTATTCAAGTAGAAGTGTACTACCATTAATAAAAAAGATCACCTTCAAAATTCTGTTCATTTGGGATTATGCCCCATGTCATCTTATCTTACTTGGACAAGTTCAACCAAAGGGAATTCCAAGATAACCTTGTTATCCTTGATAACCTTCCAATTTTGGAAGACATCTACTACACTATCAACACTGATTGTCAGATCTGTCCCAGTCTGATTCTTTAGGGAAGAAAAACCCTTGACTCCATTTGGTTGAGATGAAAGTACTTTTACTAAGAGATGCTGGTTGCAGTAAAGTCAGATGGAATCTGAGTTGCCTGTGCATCATTAAAAAAACTATTTCCTTCAATCCTGTCTTTTTCCCATAACAAGTCCAAATCCAGGCAAGGTGATGCTGTCGGGATGTTATGAGAATATTGAGGTATTTGGGTTAGTAACTTTCCACACTCAGGACAAGCAACTTTCAAGATGCCTTGGCTTGAACCAGTTCCAGGTTGATCTGCTTTTCCTCAGCTGTCATCCCCGTTCCTGAATTCCTATGCAAACAATGCATAAAATTTTACTGCCCATTTGTTCCCCCTTCCAAGTCTTTTGATAGCAGGATACTAGCAGAACATCAAGCTGAAGATGGTGGACCTACACTGATGCAAATTGGCATGAGGTTACCCTTGTGAACATGAATACAGTGTTGAAACAGAATGCAGAATTACCTAGTTTATGTTTCCTGGCTTTTATGTCTTCATTATTATATTGTTGTGTCTTTACATGTAGCTATTGTCTTTTTTGAAGTTCAGTAAGTAAGAGTATTGTTTCTCAGGAATAGCTAACATATGCAACAGATTTAAGGTATATGTAATGATACCACTGCAGCCTGTTTGGAAAAATAAATTGGAAACAATAAATAATTGTGACTACGTCAGTTTTAAAATGAAAAAGTATATTAAGAAGAGGACATTCAGAATGTTGAAAAGGGAATAATGCTTTGTTGCCCTCCTCTCCTTTCATAATCAGCATTTTCCTGTGCTAGACAGATATAATTATAAAACTTTAGTGAAAGGTGGAATAAAACGCTTTTTTAAAAAATGAGTATATCTAATCACCAAATATTTATAGTAAATTTATGAACGTACTCCTATCCATAAAACAATTCATACCTTAATAAAATTATTATAGCTCTGTTAACATTCTCATTTTTTTGTCTCAGTAGCATCTTCTAAACATACTTTATTTAAACCTACGATGACATGAAAAAGTATTTTGTAAAATTTGATAAGTCATTCATGTTTTTAAGAAAAGCTTTTATTGTACTGATTTTCCAAATTTGCCTCCAATTTCTTTCTATAGCAACCTTAAATAAAACATAGATTTATTGTTAGGAACTATGTGATTATTTAGGACACTTTGCTATAATGAATGCAAGACCTGTCTTTATCAGGAGAAACATAAAAATAAGTTGAAAACAATTAGAAATAATTAATTAAAATATGTATATATTGCAATTGAGAAATTAAAAGACATAAAATAAATATCCACAGAATATAAACTAATACGCTTTCCTCATCTTATGCTAGGATTATATTTTCTGAAAATATCCAATAAAATGAATTTGCTTAAAGCAAGACATTGAACCAATGATAAAGAGGTTGTAAGGTATCTTGCAATTTAAATGTATTGACAAATGTTCCCATAGATGTTTAAAATTAATGAAATTTTAAACTGAATGATGAAATTTATGAGATCTTCAAAAAGAAAGAAGCAAGTTTAAAAGATAATGTGAATGATGCAAATATATGGGGAAGCAAGAAAAATACAGAGAGGTGCAGTAAAAGGTGCTGAGAAAAACTAGGTTTGCTTAAGAGTTTGTTTCATTTAATATCTTTCTCTTTTTTCTTCATTAACACTGCTCCCCCAAAACAGAATATGGTGTCTTTCTGTCTCTCTGTCTCTCTCTACATCAGACTTAATTTTTAAAACAAAAATATATAAGAAGGAAATACTATTTTAACCATTAAATAGTAAGGCCTCTAAGAGTATTGTTTGAAAAAAAAATTGATTCCCCAAACGAACCAATTTAAATTTTGATGGAACCATTAAATGATGGCCATTTTTTCTTATCCATGGTTCAAATATCAAAGGAGACTCCAGTATAAAATAAACTATGAGGGTAAAATATCTTGTTTTCTTAGAAGAAAATATCAAATGGCACTGCAGTTGAAATATCTGTATTCTGGTTTCAATTAGCTTAAGTTTATATTGTATTGGTATGACCTATACCAGACTAGCATAATTCATTTCTCTTCCTTTACCATATTCAGAATTCTGTTCTTTCCTCTTTGATTCAAGGCTGTAAACTGTATTAATTTTACCAAAAGTATGATGGAAGAGGATTTGCAAAAAGCACACTGTACACATACATCAAAAGTCATCAACTTTATAAATTATTATGAAAAGGATTTCTTGTGTCTTTGGATTAAAAAGAAGAAATGTGTTAAATCTTTCAAAACCCAGATTAATCAATTATGTATGCCAACAGAGGCGTAGAATTAACAATGAAAAGCAGAAGCAAATTTCATAAGTGCAATATATACCTCTGGGATTTTTCAGACTCATATCTATCAGTCTGCTTGTTGTATGTCTATAAATTCCATGAATGTCAAGAGGACATTCTTAAATTATAGCCAATCCAAAACTTGGCCTTGGTTATAAAAAAAAATGAAACAAAGGAAAAAAATGAAAAAGAAGAAGGGTTTTGGGAAAATCCTAAATGTTAACAGCAGTTTTCTTTTATCATTTTGAACACTGAAAGGACCCTCTGTGTGGCTGAAAGCCCAGCTGTATTGTACCACTTGATAAAAGCATAAAGAAAAATATGAGTCTATGGCATTAACTCATATCAACTCTAATTCACAAAGTTACAAATTTTGATGTTCTGGCAGGCACATTCACCACCCAACAGCTCCCCTTTGCTGAACTTGATTTCTCATGGGTGAAGGCTTTGTCTCTCATCTTTTTTTCCCCCCACTCCTTCCCTTAAAATGTCCTAGTGGATGCCCTGTACCAGATGGAAGGAAAAAGAGTGATTTTAGCAAGTATCTTAGTTTTAGCTACATTGCATACCATCAGTCATAGAAATTTGCCAAAAAGGAACTAGCAAACACTATTCTTCATTTTTTAGGATGTGTTTCAGAGGATGATGATGTCATAGATTTTATACATCTATGGTCATTTGTCTGAGGGATGTCCAAGGACCATTTTGTCTCTCATATCTTAAAAATGTTCCAGTGAATGTTTGGAACACTTATGATATAGTCAAAAGTCCAACATTATTTTGTTGGTTTCAAACTTTGAAGCTTTACAGGGCTTTGGGCATAGCTCATTGGAAAATTATGCAGTCATGAACATGTCTAGATGTTGAGAAGAGATTCTTTAAAGATTCCTTCTTTTTTTGGAAGTGCAATCAATGGACTTCTAAAAAGAATTTCCTGCTATGTTGGTGTTTGGGCTTTATTATGTTATTGAATTTGATGTTCATGATTTGTAAAAAATATCTTTTTTTATCTATTTTTATATTTTTATAACACTATATAGAACAGTGGTTCCCAAATTTTACAGGTTGGCATCCCAGCAGGAAAAGGAGAGGGGAACTGGCCCATGCAAGTGGTGGACTGGCATATGTACATGCATATATGTGCACATGCACACTGCTTTTGCAAGCCAAGCTGTGCACCTGCATGTATGTTGTGATAATCCAGGGTGGGATACAAAACAAACAGTCATGGAAAACAGGTGAAGCTCCTTTTATTCTTTCACTTTGCTTCCAAGTTCTGAATATCTTTGATGGAAGACAAAAAAACTCCCATACAATTACATGAAGAAGGAAAAAAAACAACACAAACCAGGCAAGATAAGGACTGGAGGATGTCCACAGATAACGTACACTGGGAAGGATGCCAAACTCAAAGAAGAACTATAAACTAGAGTTATTTACATGCTTTGTTTCCAGTGTTTGCCAGTATGCAGGTCCAAACTCTTATTCAGTTGTCACACCTGCAGCCCATGAAGAGGATCAAGGCCCACTCCTCCCAAGGAGACCACGTATCTCCCTTATCCTCTCCTCCCTGCGTACTCTAGGATGGATAGGGGATGGGCTTGGGTCCTCTTCTGACTGCTCAGCTGGCCTCTGCCCTTCGCCAGCCTCCTCCACAACCTCCAGAGCCCTAAGGAACAGGATAGAGAGGCTTTGGGGTGGAAGGCCCAAAAGCATGAACATGTATAGGACTAGAGAGTTAAACGTTAGCCTGGTTCAGAATAAAATCAGTGGATAGTCGCAGGAAGTGAGATCTATACATGTTACGAGTTCAGTTTGGGGAAGGTTCCTTTTAGGAACTTTCTGAGCAAAGTCTACCTGACAGAAAGAGAAAGTTTAGTTTGGGTAAAGATCTGTTTTTTACCTCAGATCTAAGACTCTAAGAATCAGAGGTTGGGAGGGGATTGGACCCCTCAGAATTACAGTATCAAAGGCTGAACACAATACCTGATTCTGAACAGTGGAGGTATTCTATGGGACTTTGCCAGGGCCCCCAATGTGATATGGGATCTCCTGGAGTCCGTTGGGAGATGCCATCAATTGGAAGGTGGGGACCTCCTTCTCTGAATGCGACTTTTGACAGGAATGTAGATAAAGTGGCAGTATTTCTGGGACAGATAATAAACCATTTTGACCTATATAGACAATGTTATCCATCACATTGGTCAGTGATAGTCGCAGTGATGGGGGTATTAGTGGGAGAGGCTCATGAGTGGGCAGCTGATATGTATCGCCATTGAGCAGATGAACTGGGGGACATTGACATGTTTCTAATTGCATTGAGGATGCATTTTGAAGACAAGACTACAGGAAAGAAAGTGGGGGAGGACTTGCTAACTGTTAAGCAGAAAGGGCGACCAGCCCGAGAATATGTCAGTGATTTTCGGAGGATGGCAAATAAACTCCCTTCCTGTCTGGAAAAGTTATTGATTCATTTATTTAAAGATGGGTTAGATCCTAACCTCAACTAGGCTTGTCTGTATTGGGGTTCAGCCGCAATGCTCATGGAATGATATCAGGTGGTGATTGAACTGGATGTTGGACTGCAACGATTAAACCCAAAATCTGAGGAAATAGCAATACCACACAGACCCATGGGGTTATCAATGAGACCATTGACAAGACAACCCCAGAATCAAATTGGCAGAGGTTCGATGATATGTTTTAGGTGTGATAGACCTGGACACAGGACTGTAGACTGTCTTGTACTGCCATTGCCAATGGCCAGGAACCCTCAGGTGGCACCAACTATGCAACGAGGTAGACCGGGACTTCGGGGGGTGGCAAGATCATGAGAAAGCACGGGGAATAGTAACCCATGTACAAAGTAACTGGGACATGGACAAAGTTGTAAGCACGCAATCTATTCCTCTGGTTTAATGTGAGGTGGAAGAGGAGGAGGTTGATGATCCAATGCCCATCAATCCTTTTATCATTCCTACCACCCTGTGGAACAAGCGAACTAATCAGGGGACTCAAGTGAGAGCATTAATTGATTCCGGGTGTACACAGTGCCTAATAACTCAAGCGGTGGTGGATAAACTTGGGCTAAGAGTACTCCAGTTGGTCACACCAATAAAATTTGAACTAGTGGATGGATCCCTCTTGGTAAAAAACCCTGCAACCCACAGGACAGAATACATTAAAATGGTGATGGGTGAGCACTGGGAGTGGATATTTTTGTTGTAGTATCACTTATGAATGAGGCATTAATTTTTTATTTGGCTTGGTTGAATAAATGGGAGGGGGTTTCAATACAATAAATACAATGGGAAGGGGGTTTCCATAAAATAAGGGTGGCAATCAGTCCATATCCACTGAAGCAAGATGATTTGTGACCTCCATTCAGTAAGATGCTTAAAGACAGTGAACTGCAACCTGCGTAATGATCTTATCCTATGGAGTATGATGAT
The DNA here is from genome assembly GCA_004320025.1 of Laticauda laticaudata. NCBI lineage: Eukaryota > Metazoa > Chordata > Lepidosauria > Squamata > Elapidae > Laticauda > Laticauda laticaudata. Next base: position 20,985 of record BHFT01012475.1, read on the forward strand.
TTGGCAGATGTGTTCAAAGAGGAAGGTACCAATTGTTTACCGCCGCATTGAAAAATGGATTGTGTTATTGAGTTTGTACCTGAAGCAAAATTGCCTAAGCCATGTATGTACTCTCTGACTTCAAGAGAATTGGAGGAAATGAGGAAATATATTGAGAAGAATTTAAAGAGGGGATTTATTGTGCCGAGTAGATCACATATGGTAGCTCCAGTGTTATTTCGTTAAAAGAAAGATGGAGGTTTATGTGTGGATTACAGGGGTCTTAATACCAATTGTGTAGAACCATTATATCCTCTCCCATTAATAAAAGATTTATTGGCCATGTTGGTGCAAAGGAGAATTTTCACAAAATGTGATCTAAGGGAGGCTTGCTATCAAGTACGAATTTGTCCTGGTGACGAATGGAAAATGATGTTCAATGGTTCCCTTGGAAGTTATTATTTTAGAGTTATGCCATTCAGATTGCAGGGAGCTCCATCTGTATTTATGCAGCTAATTAACAGCGTCTTATATGAGCATCTATACAAGGGAGTACTGGTCTACTTAGACAACATTTTGATTTACTTTAAAACAGAGCAGGAGCACATTCACTTAGTGAGACAAGTACTTAAGAAATTATTACATGCACAACTCTATGTAAAATTATGCAAGTGTGAATTCCATACGAAACAACTGGACCATCTGGGATATTGCATATCAGAAGAAGGAATAGAAATGGACCCCCAAAAAGTGCAAAGTATATTGGAATGGCAAGCCCCAACAACAAGAAAACAGCTGCAAAGTTTTTTGGGGTTCACAAACTTTTACAGGCAGCTCGTTCCACGCTTTGGTGATATTGCACTTCCATTAACCGATCTACTGTGAACCAAGTCTGTAGGAAACCAGAAATCCAAAGCAAATAGTGTATTACCATGGACAGTACAATGTCAGACAGCTTTCAATGCCTTGAAGAAATTATTCGTACAAGAACCGGTTCTAAAACATCCAGATACAAACCAACCTTTTATCATCCAAGCAGATGCCAGTGATGTAGCGGTAGGGGCCATTTTATTACTCAGATGGGGTGTTACAGTCGTGTGCCTATACATCTAGGAAATTAAGTCCAACCAAACGTAATTGGGCAATTTAGGAGAAGGAAGCATTTGCCATTTGCTGGTCACTGGAGACATCTCTTGGAAGGAGGTCCACATCCTTTTGAAGTATGGACGGACCATAAGAATCTGGAAGCCCTTCAGAATCCATGCAGGTTATCCCCAAAACAAGTTTGGTGGGCATTATATTTCAGACGTTTAATTTCATGCTGTACCCTCAGGGATAAACTTTATGGTAGATGCCCTATTACAATTATCTCAATTTAGGAGCCAGCGAGATAATATAGGGCTGATATGACAAGGTTGGAACCTAGATTAACAACCCCAGGACTGATTCAGGATGACTATTATGAAATAGATTGGGTAGACCACTTATACCACCTCCCAATTATGTAGACTCATTAAAAACCAAAATTATGGCAACAGATTTACCTGCCATATTGGCGGAAGATCAATGTCTAGCAAATAATCAGACTCAGGTTGATATGCGAGACAGCATTGCTCGGAGAGGAAACAAAATATACATGCCAAATAACCTATGTGCAACTGTATTAACAAGATGCCATGATGTTAAACAAGCGAGTCACTATGGCTTCTTAAAAGCTTTACAATTAGCAAAACGACAATTTTGGTGGCCATCCATGAGGACTGATAATGAGACATATGTAAAATCATGTCCTGTATGTGCTGTAAATAAAATGAAAATCAGGAAACCGACAGGATTACTACAAAAGGTATCGGAGCCAACAAAACTTTGGCAGGACATTGGAATGGATTTTATAGTTGAATTACCAGATAACCACAGATACAAAGTCATATGGATAGTAATTGTTTTCCAAACAGGCTCATTTTATTCCCTGTAAGGGATTACCGTCAGCCAGAAAGTTAGTGGATTTATTTATAAAGCATATTTATGGAATCCATGTATTCGTCGAATACATATCAGATGGGGGGGGCAGTTTAGTGCAAAATTCTGGTGAGAGTGTACATTTAATTGGATCTGCTCAAGGGTTATTTGTACCAACCTTGTAGAAATAGTGCGGCTGAAAGAGCTATGCAGCATTGAGCAGTATTTAAGATGTTACACCACATACCAACAGAGCAATTGGGTAGACCTGTTACCTTACGCAGAAGTAGCATATAACAACATGATGCACAGTAGTACTGGGTACTCACCATTCCACATAGTGAATGGGACTGACTTCATCCAAATACTGAACGGCCTCATGAAACTGATGAATCAACTACTGTTATCTCGTGGACAAATAATATACAAAATAAGTGGAAAGCAATACAAACAGCATTAACAAAAGCACAAGAAGCATATAAAAAGCAAGTGGACAAAAAGAGGTCTGAGCCCATCCCATTTAAAACTGGAGAATGGGTGTATCTGTCAACTATGTTCATAAATTTAGGATTGGCTAGTAAGAAACTGGACCCAAAATACATTGGTCCTTTTCAAGTAGTTAGAGTAGTAAATCCTGTGACCATTTGCCTTAAACTATCTTCTCGTTTCAAGTGAGTGCATCCCGTATTTCATAGTAATTTATTGAAACATGCTGATATGACAAGGTTGGAACCTAGATTAACAACCCCAGGACTGATTCAGGATGACTATTATGAAATAGATGAGATACTCGATTCCAGACGAAGACTTGAGGTATAACAATATTTAGTTCACTGGAAGGGGTATCCTATAACAGATGCTGCATGGGTACCACATTCAGATGTGTTCACTCCTCAATTGAGATGTTTTTTTCACTGGATACATCCCACAAAAGTGGATGGGAGGGATGAAGCATAATAAAGCTTTGTGACTGACCCTGTTATCTATGTTTCAGGTGGAGTCATGGTGGAGAGGGCTGCCTGTCAGGCTTCGATGCTCCTGCAATGGTGATCCAGGAAACCCAAGACATAACTGTTTGAAGTAGGAGTCTCAGAGCAATAGCAATGAATGGCTTACACATTAGGTCAGCGGTGCCGGAGGACGCTTTCCTCTTAGTGCTGGCGCGGCTTCCCAGCTGAACGATCTCCTCTCGGCTGCTGGCCCAGCTTCCAAGCCAAATGAACACTTTGTTGCTGTTTAACTCAGATGGGGGGGGGACTTCTGGTGTGACTTGCCAGCCAAATGAACAAAATAACCAAGCCAGACTCAAGGGGGAATGAAGGAGGGGTAGGGCATCGGGTGAGCACTTGGTGGAAGTGTAGGGGAATAGATTGGGCATTGGGTGAGCATGCGGGGGAAGTGTAAGGGAATAGAAAAGCATTAGGTACCTGTTGCAGGGAGGAGGGAGTGAAGAGTTAATTGCCTGAGCGGATGTTAGCTTAGTTAGGAGAGTGGGGTAAAGAGATAAATAGCACTGAGAGGCAGCTGCTCTCAGCACTGGCTTTAACTGGAACGACTGTTTGTTGACTATCTGGATGGAATGTACTGAAATAAATAAGTTTGCTGCTCTTGATTTGCATGAGTAACATTGTTTGTCAGACAGAGTTCCAATCATTTCAAGTGAGGCTGAGACTCACAGGTTGCTGTTATGGAGAGGTAAACAGTAAAATGGACTCCTCCACTGTTATTAAGTAGAATGAAGAACAAAATAACAAGATAGAATGGATGCTTGGACAGAGGAGCAAATTACACATGTAGTGAAGGTGCTACTTCCAGCTCAGGTTATTCATTGTGGGCATGAATGTTAGTAGACTGGCAGAAGAGGGTCCCATCTTGCTTTGTGGATGACAGCATCCAGCTAACAGAAGATGTAAAGGTGCAAGTGACTCACCCAAACCCTCCAGGACAGTGGATTGGGGGCAGAAACATAGTCACATTTGTAATTGGGACCTCAGGCCAAGCAAGAAGTATTCATCCCTGTCACACAGAGACTCAAGGGGCAGATATCCTTCAGGCTTGGACAGGCACACTCCAACAAATAGCTACCACTTGCAGGCCAGGTATAGGAAACCACATGTCTTTTCAGAATGAAACCTGTGCCTTGGAAGAAGATGCATTAGAAGCCTGGATGGAACAAGCCATATAGGCAGAAAAGAAATTGTACAAAAGAAGCTGAAGATTGCAGAGAAAGTCCTGCTGTGGAAGCTGTGAGAAATCTAAAACTTAGCAGACATTGTACATGGTGAATGACTACTTCTGCATACTCCAAGATGAATTCAGGACAACAGAGACCATCACTGGCCTGGCACACCAGTTCAAAAATATGTACCAGAAAAGAGTGAAAGACTGTCTGCGTACATCATATTCAGTTGTGGTATCAGATCATGTTGCAAAAAGAAATGGAGCCTACAGAGGTAAATCAGGCTAGGATGCGCAGATTCTGCAAGAAACATCATGCAAGACTTGGTTAAGGGCTTTTGGCTAGAGAGTTGCTTTAGAATATTCCAAATTCATAAGGAAAGTAAGGGTAGAAAAGGCGATGGAGGAGGACAAGGAAGCTGTGGCTAACCTGCCACCAGAATTGCCCTTAGGAGTCGGGGCACAAGACCACCTTGACCCAGAAATCAGGCCAAGTGGTGAAACTATTGAGGGCCCAATGAAGAAGTCAACTGGGTGCCCACTGACATCAACCAGCTCCATTACAGAGGACAGCAGAAGCAGGCACCACAACTCACATGTGAAGTCCCCTGCCTGGTTACAGAATTAGTGGGAACATCTTCTATGGTAAGTCTCTAGCAAGGGCCAAGTAGGGGCCAGGAGATGAGGCATCACAACAAGAATGAACAACAGCATTTCCAAGTTCAGCCAAACAAGAATTGCCAGGTCAAGCACCTCCTGCTGATAGGGTTCCAAATCAATTAATAGGACTCTCTCATAGTTCAATGGAGATGGAGGACATTTACATGAGGGCCCTACTGGATGCAGATGTCCAAGTGACTCCATTATACAGGGATTTTTATGGTAGACACTTGAAGCACCTGCCCTGACGAAAGTTGGACAACCTGGGATATTGGAACTGAGGGTGTTGGGGTATTGGAACTGAGAGTTTCTCTGCAGTGGTTACCTACATCTCCAGATGATGGTTGAGCCCCCATTATAGGACAATCTGAAACTGCTGATACCTTGATCATTATATGTGTCTTCCTCCCCCAATCTGGAGATAATCAGAGTTCTGTGATTGTGGAGATGAACATCAACCTAGTCAGGCAACTGCTCGTCCCACTAATCCCTGTGAATGGCTCAGAGTTGGAGGACATTTATCTGGCACTGCAGGCACTGTACCAAATTCCCATGCACCAGATGATTGAGAACAACAGCATTCATTTTTAATTATTTCTAGGGTTCTGTTCTGCTATTGGAAATTTGAAGATGATTGCTTGACCATTAAAACAACCTGCTGAAAAATGAGGAAGCCAAATATAGATCTAGCTCTTTGTGGCAGCTGTGCCAAGATAAAGGACCCCAAATGTCATGAGAATCAATACAGGGAGAGTGGACTGAATAGTGCAAGTTGATCTTCTGCCGAATGAAGAGGGATCCGACCAATGCCCCATTCTGGTCTATGCAGATCAGACTATACTTTTGAACTGCATGTTGATGCCAAACCTTAGTTTCTCGCCCTGAGGACCATGTTTTAATCCTATCTGTGGGGCTGAAGGTCCCCTGGAGCTGAAGGTCTTTTGTGTTCTAGATAAAATGTCTTTTGTCTTTCTGGGGCTATTAGCAAAGGTGGGAACTGCTTTTCAAGAACACGTTTCTCTTTTTCTCATCCAGGAAGATATAATATTCTGCCTTTTTAATATTTCCTAGAATATTTCATTCTTCTAGAAGAGGGGTGGATAGAATTGTCCGCAAGTTGTACTGTAGTATTGTCCCCAGGTGAAAGGGGGAGGTCTGCCTGTTCTCATCTGGAAGGACTTGAAGAAGGATCAGGCAGAAGACCCTTTTTGTGACCTGGACACAAGGGTTCTGGGGAGAGGTTAGTGAAAACCCATTAGCTGATCTCCCAAATGAAGTTGACTGTTGCATAAAGTATGGAATCAGCTACAGTTCTGAGGAGGGATGATTTATCGGAGAGCTGCTCTTATGGGCTTGATGAAACTGATCCTATTGAAGAAACATAGGGAAGTAGTGTTGATCACACTACATGATGAGCATTGACATTTGGGCTTGATAGGACCTTCAAGTTAAGCCGCTGTCACACAGCACCAACGGATGAAAAGAGGATGTAAAACGGAGAGAAACACTTGCCATCCGTTGGTTAACACGATCTTCCGTTTCTGTACTCACTGCATCCATTTTTCATCCTCTCTATCCATCCAGCATCCCATCTACTGACATTTCATCCGCTCAAAAAAATTGAGCTGCACAAAACTTTTGGAGCGGAAAATGTATCCAACGCGTCCTTTCTGCGATCCGCAATGCATACGGGGAACATCTGTTTCTACATCCATCGTCATCCGTTACGCATCCGTTATATCCGCTAGGCATCCGCTGTGCATCCGCGCAAATCACATCCACACTCCAGCGAAAAACGGACACAGGAGGAAGCGAAACGGACGCGGAACGGACACGCACCGTAAGGAGCACGGATGGAGAAAGGATGAAAGTGGATGCAGCTCGCATAGAAAGCATTAAAACGGAAAAAACGTTCGCATAGGGGACGTATCTCGGATATTTAGGATGTTGGCAGGATGCTAGAGGATGCAAAGGACACCGAGCGGAAAACCTATATTGCCTTTTAAAAAGGGGAAGGAACTCACCTGGATCCACTTTCAGTCCAGCAGCCCTGCTGTGCAGACCTATTCAGCCTTCATCTTGCTTCTTGCTCTTCCACAGCATCCAGTCATCTCCACCATGGATCGTCACACACTCCTTTTGGTAGCCACCATCATTCTACAACAGTGCGAAGCCATCTACAGGCTCTTTCACCTGTTCTGTGCTAAAAAAAGGAGGTGTCCAAGAAGTGTGTGGTCCGAAGATGGATCGCCAGAAGAGCCGAGAACACACTGTATAACAAGCTGATGGTGGTGCTGAGGAACGAAGACATTTGTGCATTCCAGAACTTCATGAGGATGCAGCCAGCCATGTTTGACGAAGTTGTGGATGGCTGAGACCCAGGTTGACCAAGCAGAGCAACAACCTCCGGCCCAGCCTTGACCCTGGACTCAAGGTGGCACTGCCTCTGTGCCACCTGGCCTCTGGATCACATACAGGAGCATGCAGTACAGCTGGAGAGTGCCACACAACACCATCAGCATTGTGGTCAGAGAAGTGGTGCAGGCCATCATCGAAGAATACGTGGAGGAGCTCCTCCAGTGCCCCTCCACTGAAGAAGGCTGGAGAAAGTTGCAGAACAGTGGAACTTCCCCCACACCGTTGGAGCCATAGATGGCAAGCACGTGGCCTGCAAAGCTCCAGCCAACTCAGGGTCCATTATCACAACTACAAGGGCTTCTTCAGCATCATCCTCTTCGCCATGGTCGATGCTGACTACAAGTTCATGTACATGATGCTTCAGGCAACGGCTCATCTTCAGATGCCCAGGTAAAAAATGCCAGTCATCTCAAGGAGGGGCTGGAACAAACGTCATCATGGGCTTCCCAGATCCAGACCCTCTGCCCAACGACACACAAGATGTGCCCTACTTCATCGTGGGCCATGACGCCTTCTCCCTCAAACCTACCTCATGAAAGCCCTACACCTCCAGATGCCTCACCCCTGAAGAAGAGGATCTTCCACTACAGGCTGCTCGCCAGCAAGGCGGGTGGTGGAGAACGCCTTTGGCATCCTGGCCAACAGGTTCCAGGTACTTCTCACCACCATGCAGCATCACCCACAGACCATGAGGAGGATCGTGGAAGCTTGCTGCATCCTGCACAATCTCATGCGCACCTGCTACCCAGTGTTGCTAAAAGGCTCGTAGACCTCCAACAAGGCAATGGGGACCATGGAGCCTGGTGAATGGAGGCAAGGGCGAAACCTGATAGACACTGTGATGTGCAAGCCCCAACAGAGCTTCACGTGAAGGAAGAAGCAGCGCAATCTCCTGAAACCACTGGTGCAACTCCCCAGCTGGAGCAGTGGAGTGCAAAGACAGATGGTAGGTAAGTTCCTTAATGAGATACTTCCTATCAATGCCTGGTCTTTCCATCACAGCTCATTGAGTACTGTGTTCCTATTGTATGTTGATGTCCCTACAATAAACAGGCATTATAATATAAATAAAGAGCATGTTTATTTGAAATGTGCGTGTTCGATGAATGTATAGATTGTTATGATAATAAAGGCTCAGATGGATTGTGTGGAGTCTAACTCTAGGGTAGGGTTGATCCTACAGTCCGCACCTATATGCTTTTGTTACTAGGAAGGACTTTTACATTCATGAGGACCTTACACACTGATTATCCCCATCCCATAACAAGAGGAAAACCCTTACGATCGCCCATTCTCTACAGTGCTTATCTTTACCCCTAAAACAGAATATTCAACCCTTTGCCTCTATTCCAACGAATGCTAATCGCCTCAAACCCTATATCCATCAACATTGCATGCATTAAGGTCCTTGAAAAACTTCCATTCCTTATCTAAAAAAGAATTTACAAACCCACGAATCTGGATTCTATGACATAAAACACTGACTGAAAGGCAGAGTAATGTGAAGCTCAAAGATAATGTATATTATTTAATAACAAATTTGTATACCACAGCAAAATAGACCCAACTTAATTCGTCCCAAGCTTATAAGATAAATAGATACAACAGGTAGCAAAACCCAAAGTCCTTCTGGCACATCTTCTCATTCCTCTAGACCGCTATGTCTCTCATATTCTCGGAAAGGATGAAATGGTCCCATGATGCTGATGAGTATGGTGGTACCTGTTCTAGGATGCTCGGTCGATGTTAGCGCATTGCGGGCTGAGCCTGGCCGAGAGAATCTAATAACAGGATAAGGATGCGCTGTAGTGAAAGATGTAATATATGCTTCGTACTAGTGATGATTGGAAGTCTTCAGTGCCTGTGTAATAAGTGTAACACTGTCCTGTAGTTCACGCTCGCCAAATAATGGATTTAATTGAATAGTATGTTCTGAAGGGCGTGTACTTGGCTGGTGGTATTGGAAGAGGAATGAGAGAGTGGTGTACGTGTGACATGTTCTTGGTCTAGCAGCACAGCTGAGAAGGCCTGACTATTTGAGGGAGGATTGTACCATTGGGTGCGTATTTCGTGGTCGTGAAAAGTGGTGAGTCATCTCATTGCACTCGGGTGGCTAGCAGTTCGCTCGAGCATACTAGTGCGACATATCTCACTTCTCTGAGTCCATCTCCTATGTTTGGCTAACAGTGGCAGGCACTCATGGTCTGGGCATCGGCGTGTTGTTATGAGATGATAAAAGCCGTTGTGCGTGAAAAAGTACTCTGTGCCCCCATGACTCGTAAGGTCTGACCATGTCATGCCCGAAAGAGTCTCCTTGTCGCTCAGTCCAGCCCTCTATTGGTACGTGAAGTGCTCCTAAGGTGGAACAGACCTAGTGAGAGGCACCTCCAAAATCACTCTGTGGGTGGAGGAGCAGACCTGGAATGGTATGGAGCAGGTTCTACCTCAGAAGCTTGGATGATTTGTTGAAGGATAGGACGCGGTGATCCTCTCTCCATATAACACCTGTGTAACGTGCGCTCTTATGTACCCTACATGGTGTGTCCTGATCGTCTAGCTATGACGCTAGAAGTGGAATCTGGTGCTTTGTCATTTTTTGAGGATGAGGACGTTACCCATGTAGATCAGAGACAAGTGAAGAGCGATGCATCCATTACTCTCCTAACCTTCTTGATATGTCCTGATCTCCACTAGTACAAAGACTAGTTGACGTCTCTCAGCCTCGCCCTCCGCGCTGTGTCCTCACCTCTAGCTATGCTTGCTGTAGCGAGGAATAAGTAGCCCTGGAGGATGGATGATGCGGTTAATTCTAACTAGTAAGACAGGTGCCCTCATCCTGAACTCCCACCCCTGATCGTCAGAGAAGGGGTAACACTCCATGCACTCCACATCTCGGCAAGAGTTCGCCAGCTGTGTGCAGGTGCGGGTCCCTGCGTCCGGTCCAACGCATACCACAGGAGTACCTGCGCCTATGGCAGAACAGGAGCGACTTGCCTTAAAATGCCAAAGAAGCAGAACTGCCGGCGGTCTACTGCAGCTGCGCGTGAGAAAGAGAAGGGAGTTTGGATCATGGGACAAGGGGGCTGCTCCTGCAGAAGATGTGGCGTGTAACTCACACGCGTCCCCAAGAAAGCTGCACTGTGGTGCCATAATCGAGCTTGTCGGACTGCTCGATCCTCCCAGCCCGGTTGAACGATGCCCCTGTGCGCGTTCTTATGTGGAAGTGCAGACTTCCGGAATGTAAAGCGGGTATGGAGAGCCATGTAGTTCCGAGCCAGCCAAGTCAAGACATCCCTTCGAAGAGTGTGACGGCTCCAAGGCGTCTCCGGAGCGCCTACCTCTACAAAGTGCCAAGCTGCCTGCCTCATGCCTTTTGGCATTCTCGATAGAGCTGCGTGTCTTGCGCACAAAAAGAGTCACGTCGTTCTCCACTCAACCCATATCCACGAACACGCATGCATCCCGGTCATGTTCGAACTCTTCGATTGACTATGCCGCGCGTGTCCCTTACTTCGTTCTTTCAGCGATACGTGCCTCTTCCTCCCTCTGGGAGAGAGCCATGCTGGCGGCGCACTCATCAGTAGGGGCACTAGCGATGTGAGGGCTGCAAAGTGTACCCCACTATACCAGCGCACCAAGCAGCAGCCTATCTCACCAATAGCCGCAAACCAGAGGCAGCAATCACTGTGCGCATGTAGCCGCAGCAGGAGAGCCAGAGGAGCAGAGCAAGTGGCCAAAAGTTAAGCCGCAAGCAACCGACCGCCGGACCAAAACTGAAATAAGGAAAGCAAAGCGCGCAAAGGCCCAACTACAAGAGCCAGCGAGCCAGCACGATAAAGAGACACACGAAACAGCGAACGCTAGCCATGCAGCCAGCGAAGCGAAGCGCGCCAGAAGAAAGACTATAGCACTAGGCAGAATCCCCAAAGCCACAACAGAGAGCAGCCAAGCCAGAAGCAGCTAAACAAGCCACCAGCAGACAAGCAATCGCGAGGCACCGAGGGAGAAGAAGCAGCGCCAGCAGAAAAAGCCACGTGCAGAACGCACCAAGTGCATCCAGTAGCCCTGTCCAGCCAGCAGAATGCGTCCAAGCACGCAGAACGAAGTCATGCCCAAGCACGAGTCAGCACCAGCCCCTCCAGCTAGGAACGCAGAGTCCGAAGGCGTCCAGTGGTCATGTACTCGTGGATCTGGTACAGGCCCTCCGTGCTCTCCGTGCTGTGCCGAGAGGCTGGGGCCCAGAGAGTGGATTTCGTCAGCACTGTTACGCTATCCTCTGTCTCTGGCTGCCTGTGTGGTTGTTGGCTGGGCTGGGCTGGCTGCTGAGCTTTGTGCTGGTGAAGCGGTCGTTCTTCTGTATCGGTGTGACCTTGTGGCCGAGTGCTTCCTTCATATATCCGCGGGGCTCGGACGCAATGCATCCTCCCACAATGCGCAGAGTGAATGCTTTGCAATCTGCTAGGCATCCGCATAGGCATCCACTCTGCATCCGCTTTCATTCGCTCAGCACCGCTCGCATCTTTCTTCCGCTGCGCGATCTGCTCCTGTGCTCTCCCCTGAAGCCCTCGAGATATGCCATCTGTTCCATCCGCTTCTCATCTGCTAGGCTTCCGTGGAGCATCTTGCTTTAACAATCCTGGCTTACATCCTCTCCCGTGTCCATTCATTTCCGTTGTTGTCCGCTCTGTTTATGCAAATTCGGTGCACTTTTGAGAGCGGATGACAATGGATGGAACATTTTCTCCTCCACTGTGTCCTTTTTACATACGTTTTGCATTCGTCGGCCTATGTGACAGGCTCTTTAGTGAGAGCTCAATTCTACTGGCCATGTCAGAGATTGAGAGTTATTGCCTGCACTGTATCCAATGAAAGACCATGCTTTGAGCCACCTACAAAGTCAAGGGCCTAGTTTGGAGGCAAACCAATGGAGCTAGTTTGCATTGACTTCCTGTGCCTGGAATCAGACCAGTGGACAGCAGATTGTATTGATGGTGATTGAGATTTCACACAGGTTTTTCCAACAAAGAACCAGCAAGCTGCCACTGTAGCCAAAGTACTGGTAGAGAAGCTATTCACTATGGGCTGCCCAAGTGCATACATTTTGATGAAAGCAAGGATTTCAATAGCAGGCTTGTGATGTCAACACATATATATACTATAACACTTAGATTTTTAATTATAACCATTCAGAAGAGACGAAGTATATATCCTATCACAACATCAAAAAATCACATTTAATGATTATTGTAAATGTGGTTAAGAGTTAAGAAAAATTTAGAAATTTATTTGTACCAAATTATGGTACATTATTATTTTCAGAAAGAATTTTGGGAAATAATTCTCTATATCCATCAGTAATGCTGTCCTGTTAAATTTATTTGTGAAGAAGTTCAGAAGGAGTGCATATAAACTGCTTCTTAAATGAGTTTTGTAGAAAGACAGTAAGCAGTGTTTTTCCTTTGAGAAGGAAAATGGAAGGTCATATGAGTTTTAAATTACAAAGTCTATAATCAATACATTCAGGAATTGTAAGCCACATTTAGTATTTTTATAGATTCCAATATAAAATCAAGGAGACTTGGAGACATTTTGTGAAAGATTATGTGTTTGTTTCTAAACCACAATTTGGATTATAACTGTCCAGAGCCATCTTATTTACTTCTGTGATTTATAATACGGATTACCTTCTGACAGTAATAAGCAAAATAATTATCATGTAATTCATTAAAAATTACTGTGTAAATTCAATATATATTTCATTTTAAACAATTTTTGTCTGAGGAGCCTTCTGAAATTAATGAACAGGGATTAATAAAAAAATGAAAAATAGTTGTGCGTCCCTAAATTTAAAAAATCATGATTTTTTTTACTTTTATTACTGAAGCTTGAATGCATTTGCATATTAATAAAGTAAGAATAAAATAGTGTTTCTGAAAAATGAAAATCTAGTTTGTATAGAAATTAGATTTTTAAAGAAATATCCTACTCTTAATGAGAAAGAAATACATCTTCTAGAACAAACCCAACTACTTGCATTTTTTACAAAAGCATTTACATTAAAAAATAAATTTGGACAGAAAGTATTTGCTATCTGATTGCAAGAGGTAATAGTTGTAATACTCAGATTTGTTAGACAATTTGATTTAGGAATAAGGAAACAATGGTAGTGTTCTAATGTTGGAATCTGAAGAACAAAATCACTCAGAAAATCTAATAATCTTCTAATATTTATTCATATATTTTCATTTCATACACTTATTTATTTTATAAATGTATAAAACTGCCCAATCTTAAATAAATAATTTATTTTATTTAGCATTGTGTGACAAATGCCAGCTCACTGAAAACAGAATGTGCTGTGGATGGTGCTATTTAGAAAAGAGAAAATTGGGGAAATGGAATAATATGATTTAGAATATTATGAAGAAAAAGAATGGGTGCCCTAACACACTCCTATGAAAAACAGAGAACAGCCTACATTGGTTCTTCATAGATCTCATTTGGATATACTACATCTCCCATAGCCAATATTCATTCATATCTATAAACCGTGAACTATGATTGAAAGAGTATAAATGCAAAAGTCATTAAAAGGCCACATCTAACTTGCAAAAATCTTACAAGCTTATAAGTATTGCAGATATTTTTATATTACTTGAATTGATGCATAGGAGTGTGCTTTAAGAAATATGCAAGTGCAGGGCTGTTTTGATACTAATGAAGAGATAATATGGGGTTACCCAGTGCTTCCTACTATCTTCTCTATTTGAACTACTGTGAGAACTTGCATCAAAAAAAACATCCCATTGTCTTTTCTCTGCTGATATCCTTTTTCAAGACAGAATGTACATAGCCAGAGTGAAATTTGCCTGCTCATAATAATCTTTTATTAGAGCAATTCATTCCAGAAATCTTCAGGAATATTTAATTTGGGGCATAAACAATTGATTTTCATGTTATATTTTATTGTATCTAATAGCTTTGCTTTTAGCTCTTCACAAATCTAGAGGGCACCATGATTGCCTTCAGGAAATTTGTTCTAAATCAAAATTGTTTTGCTCTGAATAATCTTGTTACATACGTATGACATCTGAGAAGGGAGCATTAACAAGATGAGGAAACCCATATGATGGGTATTTTATAGGTATGCCATGTGGAAATTGTTTTGATGTATTGACTCATTATAATCACTGCATTTGGTTGGTTGAAGTTCTACTATTTGGCTTTGATTAATTGGTAAATTTTAATTTGGATTGTGTGAGATTGCATAATCATGAATTATGTAATCTATTTTAGGAGCAATCTTTTGATTTAAACAGCCTATAGGCATCCTTAAATAAAACAAATAAATATGTATGGAAGGATATTTACTCTTGAACAAACATCCACAACAAGTTTCTGTATTTCCATTTTTCCAAGATGGAAAAAAAGTCCACCACAAAGCTACTTTGTTTATAAGTGTTTTTATCTGGAAACCATTCAAAGATCTTGAAACAGACAACTTCACTGTTACTGCTGCTCTGTTGAAATTGGAGAACTGGTTCTAGTTGTCATCTCCTGAAGAAATAAAACACACAAACATTACATGACAATGCAGTCCTTTTGCCAAAGCTCCTGGCTAGTTTGATTGTTCAAGAGGGTCAAACTCGGCAACAACTCTTAGATTTCCAGTGCAAATTCCTGCAAATGAAAGCCTCTTCCACAGCGAATTCACAATCTGCTATTTAAGCCAGTTGATTCATTTGATAAAACAAAAAAGAAATGTTATCCACAAGGGTTGTGGAGTGCAGTTGAAGCATCCACACACATTTACATTTTAAATACACATATGAGGAAAATTTTGTGCTATTTTCATTGGAAAGGCTACTCTGCCCCTTCCAATTTTGGGACAAGCTGCAGAAAAGTAATAAATAAGCAAAAAGATTTACATATTTATAAGTATAAATCAGATTGCTGTTGCATTTTCTAGAAACTCAACTTTTGGAAAACATAAAACCCTCCGCTTTCAACAAGATTGCTTCAATTTGTCTTAAAACTTTGGAGCTCATAGGAGAGAAAAATGTGGGATGATTTCATTCCAAGAAAGAAAAGCATAATTGAGAGAACTACTTCTATTTAAATATAACATTTATGTTTATTTATTTCTGTGTACAAAATAGAGTAACCATGACCTAATTGTCACTAAAATGATAAATCTTTGCTGGTTATACCACTTCAGAAAACATCTCCCATACTAAAAAAAAAAATCTAATGCCTAGCTAATCTATTAGACTATTTTTTTAATATAAGGTTATGCTTTTCAGGAACATGAACAAACATAACACATGTGCTTATATAGTATGTAGTTAGCTATGTATTGAGTTTTGGCTATCATTGCAATGTATTTGCTATAAATAAATTTTCTTTCTTTTAAAATCTCCTTCACATCATTTCCACTTTCAGGATGCTCCCACACAAAGAATAATTCAACCTCCAAGAGTAGACCTTTACAATTTAAAAGTAATCCCATTTCAAGAGTTTTGGCAGCCTCTCTGAATTTTGACCCCCTCCAGATGTCTTGTTTTAGAAATTGCCTTCATTCCATCATAAATGGCTATTTGAACTCAGGCTGTAGCTTGAATATTTGATGGGCTGATATAATGGGCTTCTCTAAATAAGAATAGGAAAGGAAATCCTAACAACAAACAACAGTGTTTTTAACTAAATTGATAATACATTGAAATAAAAACTAAGCTGCAATTGCAAAGAGAAAAATTGAAAAAGAAAAAAAAATGATTTGGTGAAAGCTTTGGTTGTAAGTGTCCTTTCTAGCAATCTAATGTAGGAACAGGAGATCTGTACTATAATAGCAATGTGGACTTAATGTGCTTTGCATGTGTATGTATTTGTGTGCATGATATATATTATCGTCAAGGTAGCAGTTGCAATTAAATGAATATGCACTCTTTTCAATATATGTTGATGCTAACAACATCTGCAAGTATGGGCCTAATCAAGTGATATTGATAATTTGATCAAAAACTTAACATCTTTTATTCACGCCGAGCAGACACTACTGCCCAGAAAGCTTTTTCGTGAACCTTTCTAGATGATGTGGTTTTTTTCTAATGTTTTGGGCTGTCTTGCTCGAGTTTCAGAGCAATTGTATGGATGATGATAGTAACCTATGAATAGTGCTTGACTTACAACCAGTTGCTTATAGCAACCATTATAATGAGCCTACTGGAGTACTTATAACCAGTATTTGAAATTTTGACTGAAGCTCCTCCTGCAGTCATGTGACTTCAACCAGGACACAATTAAGGCCATTTGCGGTGTCCTGCACTCATATGACCACATTTTTACTGAAAAACAGCATTTAATTCTAGCTTTTAGCAAAACTACATCCACAGCAGTTCTCTTTATAACTATGGCATTTGTATAAGGGCTCCAGATTCATAAAAAGTGTTATTTATCACAATTCTGAATAATTGTAGTGGAATACTTTAGAATTTGCAAGAAAAGAAATGCATAAAGTATTAGATTTAGTTGGCTCCACTTATAGTTGTACTCATGATATTGCTGGTTTATCACATTTATAATCTTATAGTATGATCATTCAGTGTATGGTTAGTTGCCCACTTGTTTAGCTTTGCTGAAAAACACACACAGAAGCAACTCTTTTAGTTTTCTCAAAATTCATTGTCTATCACATGACTTTTGTTTATTGATGCATTCAAATAAACCTCCCACTATTAAATAGCAATATCATAGGAGCTCTTGGAAGCCATTACTGCTCTTCCCCACCCACCCTCCTTCAAGTTTTTAATTAGTTGATTTCCTAATGAACAAAAGTGCTGCCTGACTTCCAATGATGCCTCAGTCAACAATGGATCAGATACCATGACTGTGCATGGCTCAGATCTGTGCTTACCCTGTTGGAGGAGTCCTTGAAGGACCAGATCCATTTGACCCACCTTGTAGGGGTGGGGGGAAGAGGGGGAGACCACCAGCTGGATTGAGGGGAGCCGCATCTGCCCTCCCTGGCTTGGTAAACTCCCCTAGAAGACAGGGAGATGCGGCAGTCCTTAATGGCTGCCCTGAAGACTTGAAGCTGCCGGGACACAAGTTTGTGCTGGAGAGCAAAAGAGGTGAGTTGTGTGTAACTGGATAAAAGACTTTGAACATTCTTTCTGAAAATCCTGAAAAAGCGGAAAGGAGCCCTACTTTAGAAGAGTGGTAGTGGCGAATGAGAGATAAGAGGAAAATATAAGGTAAAGAAAAACTGGAAATAAAAGAGTTATTTGTCATTAGAGACTAAATTTGGAACAACATACAGAATTGGACATTAATTAGGCATTGGATAAAATGATGGACTTATTTGGAATTGGTTAAATTTAATATTAATATTGAGTTCCAGTTTGAGTTCCTTCACCAATAGACCGAAACCACGATTGTACGCAGTTTCGATCCATGCTCACCACCACAGTGCCCCAAGCCAGCTGGTTTTAGGGTTAAGCCACCCCGTAGAGGTGGTGAAGAGGGGGGAGACTGCCAGTAGGGTTGAGGAGAGCCGCATCTCTCCTCCTCAGNGGGAAAGGATTTGGGTTTTTTTCTTCTCTCCCTATACTGATAGCTAAGAGACTTAAGCAAGAAATTGAAAAAAAAAATCCACTTTGGCATCAATAGGCATTTAAGGTGAAAATAATATTTAAAAGCTTTTAAAAGCAGGAAAGGAGAGAAAAAGAATAAAAGGGCAGGATCTGGAAAAATGGAGGAGACTGCCTGGAACTAAAAGGAATTTACAGTGAAACCTCAACAAGATTCCTAAAATCTTTAACTGAAACTTGGCAACAAAATAATAGACCCCCAGGAAGAGAAAGTGGAAGAAAAGAAGCAAGAAGAAACAGCTTTGGATTATTTGGATTACCTGGTGATCTTTGGATTTTTGGTATTTTGGTATTTAAATGACTAAAATCAATTGGGTGGTTGTTTAAAAGTGTTGAAAATGGCATTACTTTTAGAAGAACTGAAATGGGGAATGGAAATGTATGAAAATATAGAGATAAATTTTGGATGAGTGGTAAGGAAGAAAAATATGATTATTAATGATTATAAGAAAAGTAAAATGTATTAAAGCATACAAATTTTGGCAAGTAGAAAAGGGGAAGATATAATTATTAATGACTAGAAGAAAAGTGAAGTTGAAATGAGTTACATTAAGAAGCTATTCTAATGATTTTAGGGGGGGATATTTTAAAATATACATGTTTTAAAATATACAGTTGATTATTTAATGTTTATAAGTTTAAAGTTGGGGAATTAATTATCAAATTAGATTGATGGGATATACCATGTGGATCCTAAATATATTGGTTCTTATTTTTACCCTCTTTAGACTGCATATCAACAAATTGGCTTAGGGAAGAAAATTTTGAAAGTTTTTTTATTTTTAGATACAAACAAAACACAAAAACATAAAGCCATCTTCCAATTATGTACATACAATATGTCGGTTGGTTATGATTTTTTGTGTGCTCCCTCTCCATAGTCCTCACTTACAATTATTTGTATATATTCTCATATTATCAATTGAATATTTCTAAATACATTATTATCATTGTTAATCATTCATTTGATTGTACTATTGTTTTTTCATGTTATGCGAGATGTTCCTTATTTTTAAATTGGTTTATATCATAACAGTTCATATTATCATCCTAAATCCTTCCAATAATAATACATCTTTATATTATATTCTATATAATTCTATTGTCCTTATATTGTAAAATTCTACATATTTCATTACCTTATTTTATTTTCTAACCATTGATAAAATAGATCCCAAATCTTATAAAATTGTTTATTTTCTTGTTCTCTAATTTCAAATGTCAATTTACTCATTTCACCACATTCCATTATTTTCTTAATAACTTCATCCTGCATTGGTATTTTCTCATTTTTACAATTTTTAGCAAATACATTCCTAGCTGCTGTTAATACATTTACAATCAGGTATTTCAATTCCCTACTGTATATTTCAGGTAAAATTCCCAATAAAAATATCTCTGGTTTCAAGTCTGTGTGTTTCTTCATCATTTTTTCCAACCATGTATGGATTTTAGTCCAATATCTTTTAGCTTCTGCGCATGTCCACCACATATGGTAATATGAGCCCAGTGTCTGATGACATTTCCAACAAAATCTTATTTAAGTCAGTCAGTTTATCATAAAAATATTCTGTTTTAAAATCTTTATCATATCTAGAACGTATTTGCATGTATGAAAACCAGTTCATCTTTATACCTTGTTTTTCTAATTTTTGCATAGATTTAAGTTCACCCTTTTCATTCAATATTTCACCATATC
>BHFT01012477.1:0-12205 GCA_004320025.1 Laticauda laticaudata
GCGTATGAAACACATATGCAGTGAGTACACAACGGATGCATAGCGTTTTCCAACGGATGGCAAGCTTTTTTTAACGTCTTACATCCTCTTTGCATCCATAAGTGCAGTGGGACCGGGCCTTCAGGAAAGGAATGAGGTCAATAATAGACAGTCTAAGATTAAAGTTTTTGGAGTTTGGGGAGGAAACCACAGAGTCAGGTAGAGTATTCCAGACATTGGCCATTCTGTTGTTGAAGTCGTATTTCCTTCAATCAAGTTTGGTGAAGTTTACCTTGAGTTGTATCTATTGTTTGCTCTTGTATTGTTATGGTTGAAACTGAAGTATTCATTGACAGGTAGGACATTGCAATGAATGATTTTATATACTATACTTAGATCCAAAGGTGGTATTCAGCAGGTTCTAACCAGTTCTGGAGAACCGGTAGCGGAAATTTGAGTAGTTCGGAGAACCAGTAGCAGAAATTTTGAGTAGTTTGGAATACCACCTCTGACTGGCCCCGCCCCATCTACTGTCTGCCTCCCAAGTCCCAGCTGATCGGATGGGTCTTCTTTTGTTGCCCTGCACAAGAGAACGGAGCTGGAAAGCAGGTTAGTGGGGTGGGGAGGAAATAGGATTTTGCAGTAATCTTCTCCTGGAATGGGGTGGGAATGGAGATTTTACAGTATCCTTCCTTTGCCATGCCCACCAAGTCAAGCCACACCCACCAAGCCACACCCACAGAACCGGTGGTAAAAAATTTTGAATCCCACCACTGCTTAGATCGGGAAGAAGGCAGCATAGTTCTAGGTTTTCTAGGTCTAGAATTTCAAGTCTGGTGGCATAAGGTATTCTGCAATGAGGAATGGAGAAATCTTCTTGTGAAATATTTCTGGACTTTCTCAACTGTTTTAATATCAGATATATAATGTGGGTTCCAGACTGATGAGCTGTATTCAAGTATTGGTCTACCAAATGTTTTGTATGCTCTAGTTAATAGTGTGATATTACCAGAGAAAAAGCTGCATAGAATTAGGTTAACAACTCTTAGTGCCTTTTTGGCTATGTAGTTACAGTGGGCTCTAGCACTTAGATCATTAGAGATGAGTACTCCAAGATCCTTGACAGAAGTTCATGAAGCAACATGGTCTTTTCTTTACTAAGAGCAATCTGATTATTTTCCTTACTCTTTCAGAGATACTCTCNGGGGGGGGGGGAGAAGCTGAGAGAGTTTATTGTTTTTAAATTTGTATTGCCAGATGAAATACTTCTAAGAAGTCTTTTGTCAAATACTGCAAAATGACCTGCACCGTGCACCAAAGAAAGTTAGCCTGCATACACTGAAGTACTTCTAGGCTTGTGTGACCTGAGTATGGCAAATTACATACTTTTGTAAAGATAGCCAGTCTGGAGCTCCTTGATATATACCAGGAATATACCAGTCTGAGCAGCTAAAGTACTGATGGGTACTACCAGTATGTGACTGCACATTTAACTGCAAGTATCATATTTGTCCATGTAATTATATATTTTTTCTCTTGCTATGAATTTCTGTATTCAACCTGTATTACATTTCACTTAGCTTTATATAATCCCTTGTCATGAGAAGGTGTTCAATAAACTGCATTTCATTTACTAAAGAAAAAACAGAGACTAAACTATTATTCTCTGTTCACAATAATGTGAAGTTTTAGCTGCCAGTTCTTTAGCTGGTTGTCGTTGTTATTGTTTTGATGATGGTGATGGTGGTGGTGATAATGATGGTTGATTACACAATCAGCCAAATGTTCAGAGTGGATTTGGCATTTTTATCTTCCTATTAAATCCGTCCTAAGGATTTGGGATTGGAAGAAGTTGTTGTGGAAGATGGTATTCAAGTGGCGCTCCAGTTCAGATCCCTTGAGCTCAGTGGTGCTCAAGGGATCTATTACTATTGCATTATTTTTTGTTAATTTATTTATTACATTTATATGCTACCTTACTGAAGTGACTCTGGGTGGCTTAAAATATAGTAAAACACAAATGCAAAAGCATTAAAACAACAAGAATTAGGGAAAACTAACCCAAGTACAGGAGGTGGGATCTTCTCCCTTACTTCACCAGTCACCTCCAGCATAAAGTGCCCCAATTGGAATCTCAAGTCAATTGGCAGAGTCAGGTTCTGAGGCCCTACTGAAAGGCTAAAGAAGAGGGGGCAGAACTCACCTCCAGCAGCAAGATGTTCCAAAGGGTGGAGGCCACAGCAAAAAAGGCTTTTTCCTTAAAATTTACCAGCTTGAATTCCTTGATGGATTGGGTTCACAGCATGCCCTTCCTCCTGGAATGAATGGGGCAGGACAACTTCTTTGGGGCGAGATGGTTCCTTAGGTAACCTGAGGACCTATCTTTGCTTTATTTTGCCATGGTCATTCTACTTCTATTGCAGATATGTATTGTAACTTTCTCTTGTTCTTTCTCTTCTATCATCTCCAGGTACTGCCACATCCACTATCCAGATTTTTTTTTTATCTTTCTTATCAGCAATTGTTAAGTATGTGGCAGGTGCTTACATGTTTGCATTCTAAAGTCTCAGAGCACTTCAATTTTTCAATTGCTTTCTCTGTGTTGTGGTCCAACCAGTTTTTGCTTGCAGGCAAATGGTAATTCTGGCACATATTCCAATGTACCATTGTTGCTATTTTGTCACACCATTGCTCATAGTCAGTCTGTGTGAGCTTCAAGCAGCATATTCATAATCATTTACATTAATCATTTGTTATTATCATTTCATTATCCATACTCTCTATGTATCAAACGCCATGACATAGATTTCTAAAATCAGAATTGAAACATGCTGCTGAAATGAAAACATACAAGGTATTATAATATTAATAATTCTTTAATGGTGTTTTTTAAAGAAATACCAATTTTAATGAAAATGTGAATATGGTACTGAGGAAGTCTTTCTGACTTTTCCTTAGAAATAGACCTTTTTTGCTCTAACTAGTGAAAAATATTTAACAGAACCGATTTTAAAATAGCAGTCATAAATGTGATATTTTTATATAAACAGCGAAGTGTGAGCATATGGTTGAATAACCCTTAGATCAGCAGGTGGTAGTTTTCAAAGGCATTTGTCAGAAGAATAATAGAATCTGCTTCTCAAATCTTTGGAGAGAAAAAGCGAATATCTGAATACATATATTGGGGCATTCAACAGAAGCAGATTTCAAGGTTAATTAGACCAGGTAAAGCTGAAGCCATCTACATCAATTATTTTGAATTAGCTCAGTAAAAGTGAATTCAAGTTGGTCCCTAGATCTGAATCTGATTATTTTCTTAGCTACCCGCTTCCACACCATCTTTTTTTTCCAGTAGGTGAAGCCTTTTTTTTAAAGGAACTAATGGCTGTGAGGTGAAAGACCTTCACAAATATGTTACAATAAAAAGACTCCCTGGGATTAACAATACCGGCAGGACCCTTGTATATCAAGCTCAGTGTCACAGCAGGTGTGACATTGGGGAGTACCATTAGTGTTTCTATGACACCAATGATTTTACAGTTGACAACAAACATTCCCCTAGTACATGCTTTGAAAGAATTTTCACATCAAAACATGTGTCTCCCAATTTCTCAGAATGCTTCTCTCCTTGTGGAAATATTTTCCACCTTAATCTCAGGTTGCTTTCAAATTTCTCTTGATGGGGTTTTTGAGCTTTTTTTTATAGCAAAGTGGTAAAACTCCTCTCTCAGGTGGTATCTTCTTTCCTATTGCAAAACTACAACAACTTTATTATTGGAAGTATGACAGTGCCACTCTGTGTTCTGTTGTTTTTGTGATAAGTAATATAGTTGTTGTGTGCTTCCCAGTGTGAAAACACTCCCTAAAAGAAGTTCCTGCATTGGGCTCTGTGTGTGTGTGTGTCTGTCTGTCTGGTTGTCTGTCTGAGTGTGCATCTGCATGTGTGTGTGTGTGTGTATGTCTGTGTTGACTTTGTTGAACCAAAAAGTTCAACTGTGTTGAACCAAAAAGGCTTCAATTATTCAAGGAAAAGAAAGACACAAATAAACTCCTTTGGTTGTCGTCTAGTGAACATTGATTTAGGTAGCATAAAGATATTAAGTTGTTATTGAAAACCAAACAGAATCCTTTCCAACAAATAATGGACCTCTTAAGCAAAAGTTTAACTTTGATCATTCCATTATTTGTATAATTACTCTTCATAAATAAAGAGTTCCCTTTAAATCTAAAGTTAGGGGTTGATAATGTAATATAAAACTGCAGAATTGAGAGGAAGCACAGAAAGAGAAGTTCCTGGTGAAATAAATACTACAATGTATGGCTTTGGCAATTTTTTTTTTGCTGATATTCAGAATTCATTCCAAAATAGAGAGATTTTTATTACTCATACAATTGTTTATATTAAACAGGATCTGCCTTGATTCTTTGGTTCAAGAATCAGAGATACACAATCCAGTCTGATGTTGGAAATGAAGAATTGGTACTGATATGCACTGTCTTGCAAAGCACAAAGACAGTTCCCTCTCAAAGCATATAAGGAAAGATGCCCTGAGAAATCAAAGGAACAATGGAAGCAACTATTAATCTTCACTTTGATGCCATTGACTCACTCACTGCCAGATTTGCTGACCTCCTTACCTATATTGTTTGATTTGACCAGGGTCAAGATATATAACTGGGTGTCATCAGCCTGACTTGTGTCACACAACGGCATGCCAAATTAGTAACAATGGTGCGTACGAATATCTGCAAGAAATACCATTTGGTAAGAACACAAAATAATACAAAGCAATTGAAAAAAAAATCAACGTGCCATGAAATTTTAGAATGCAATCAGTCAATCACCTGCCACATACTTAACAACTGCCTATAGGAAAGACAAAAAAGTCTGGATGTGGCAGTACCTGGGGGCAGAAGACTAAAAGAGAAAGAACTGGAGAAGATAACAAAATACAAAAAACTGCAAATAGAAGGAGAATGACTGTGGAAAAAGAAAGCAAAGACAATACTAACAGTAATAGGCACTTTGTGTGCAATCCCAAAACATCTAGACTACTTGAACACCATCGGCATTGGTGAAATCACCATTGGTCAATTACAAAAACAAAAAACAGCTTTGCACGAAACAGCTCACATCCTGCAACAATACCTTTAACACCATCAAACTACATCTGCTTATCCAAAGTCCTTGGAAAGAACTCAGTAGGTCGATAAACATGCCAAATTCAGTCTAAACATCTGTCTAATCATCATCATCATCATCAAAGAGGAGAACCAATGTGATATGATGCTTCCCAATCCAGACCCCATAGTTTGTCCAGAAAGCAACAGAGAGCTCAAGAAGAAGGAGGATAATTCTTGGGCCAAAATTTCTCCAATGTTCGACTTAGAAAAATTAGGCTTTATAAAGTGTAACTTTTTAGTACCATTGGACTTTTTTCTTCTTTGGGAAAAAAAATATTTTTCAATCCCATATCTTAAAATCCATCTCACTTATTTTTACACTGAGAAGTCTTTTTCTTGTATCAGAAAGACACATCCATACTACTTCAAAGATGGAACATCCTAAGGCGTATTTCACCCTGTGTCTGAATTCACCCTGTGTCTGAATCATAACTTTTTACTGAATGAAGAAAGGAAAAGATTTTTCAAGGACACTTGGAGAGATCAAAATTCTGAACTTCCAGGAGGGAAGTCTAAGTATTAGCAGTTGAAATATATAGAAAATAAATGAATCTAAATTCCAATATATATGGTTCAAGGTCACTCATAGTATTTTCTCGGGGATTAGGTCAGACTACTCAAAATACTATGCTAGTATTTTTATTCTTATTTGTTTGTACACAATGAATTTTAGAGTGGAAAAGAGGTACTTTTCCAAAATACATACAAAGGAGGACATCCTAAACTAGCATTTTGATTATGAAATAAGTATTGCCCACCCCTCTTCTCTTAATCCCATTTAAGGCAGGTGATTCTGCTCTCAAACCCATGACATGCATCCACACATATCTTCATTTCAGTTTTCTTGCTAGACTACTGGTTGTGTGTCTTCTATATCTCATTTTGCATTTTTGCTAAACCTATACATTCTTCAGCATTGATAAATGTTGAATAGTTACTACATCTATACAGTAACTACAGCTGCAGCAAAATACATCTTTTTGTTTATAAGAGAGAAAGAGACAAAGAGGGAGAAAGGTAGAGAAAAAATACTAAACATATTGGTTTAGATAAAAGATCAATGCAACAAATATAATAAGTGGTTATTATAGAGATGGAAGATAGTCTAAAATTATTAACTTTAACTTGATTAACCTTTGCCCATTTAAATTTTTTCCACTTATCTTAAAAGTAGTGATGTTATACCAAAGTTAGAAGAAATAGAGATCTGAAACTTTGACTACTCCTTCAATCTGTTTATCTGTCAACATGCAGGCCCACATATGAATGAATATGATGAGATAGAGAGATGATAGAGATAGAAGAAGAGGTAGAGATAGAGATGATCTTCTACCTATCAGATTAGTGTGGGAACTACAATGGGACTTTAAGTTTCTCATGACAATAATATCAGTTGTTTCAACAACCAACAATCACATAACTCCAAAGCTTAAAAGCACAAAGCTAAATTGTTGTTAAACAATCAGCCTTCACCAGCCTCCATCAATCAGAAACCAGCTTGGCTAAAGCAGTGGGATTCTACCGGTTCTGTCCAGTTCTATAGAACCCCTTGTTAACTTTCTAAGCAATTCGGAGAACTGGTAGTTAGAAGCAATCTCCTTTTTTTGTTTTTGTTTTAAATAAATTTTATTAATGAAACAACAGAAAGAAAAAACTTTTAAGAACAATGAATGTGGTGCATATATCCCGACACACCTACTTGTCTTACATCCTCAAATAATACATATAACAAAGAATACAAATTTACATATAGACATAAATGTTAAAAGTCATTCATACATTTACTCCTTTTTTTAAAAAACCAGTGGTAAAACTTCTCCCATATTTTGTAATATTCAAATTCAGTCCTATCTTTTAACTCTTTTCGGTGTACGTCCAAATTTTTCTAATTATTTCCATCTTGTCTAGCATATCATTACCTTTCCATCTTTGGGCAAGGATTAATCTCACTGCAGTGATAACATGGACTATTAAATATGTTATCTTTTTATTATATTTTCCTACATTGATACCCAATAGAAAAATTTCCGGTCTGAATTCTTTTTTAATTTTACACATCTCTTCTAACAAATTTCTAATTTTCAGCCAGTATGTTTGAGCTTTTTCACATTTCCACCATACGTGGTAGTATGTTCCAATTTCATTATTGCATTTCCAACATTTAGGGGATAGTTTCGGGTACATTTTTGCCAATTTTGATGGTGGGATATGCCATCGGTAAAACATTTTGTGTAAGTTTTCTTTATATGATGCCGCCAAAGTTATTTTTCTAATCCTATCCCATAAAATTTGCCAATCGTCCAAATTTATACCATATCCAAAGTCTTTCATCCAGGCCAACATCATTTCTTTCATCTTTTCTTCTTTTAGTTTGCATTGTAATAATACTTTGTAAGTTTTTTTAATCAAATTCTTATCTGTACCTAATAATATTTTGTCTAATTCTGTTTTCCATCTGCTAATACCCCATTCTTTCATATCTTTACTGTACCTCGACTAATTGTAAATAGGCCCACTATTCTATCTCAAATCCTAGATCTTTCAACTCCTGTCTTGTTTTTAAATCACCCTTCTCATCTAGTATGTCCTCATATGTAATAACCTGCCCTTGATGCAATAAATGTGGGTACACTGGCGCTTCTAATGTAGATAGGCAAGTTGGTATTTCAAAGTAAATTTGTCATTTAGTTTTATTCCATATATTTAGTAGGGTCTGCCTAATTTTATGCCTTTGAAAATAGCCATGAATTTGTTGTTTGTCTTGCCCAAACCCTCCTCCTCGAGGGTTATACATTTTGCCGATATTATAATTCCCAAATATTTAACTTTATTTATTGTCTGGATGTCCATTATATTTGTTTTGTGCATTTGTCATATTTTTGTAAGTATTTTAATTTTTTCTTTATTAATTTTTAGCCCCGCTGCTTCTCCAAATTCATTTAATTGCTCTATAAGTTTTAGTCCCGAATTTTGTGGATCTTCTAAAATAAAAACCAAATCATCAGCAAATGCTTGTAATTTATATTCTTCTTTCTTTATTTTTAGTCCTTTTATTTATCTTTAGTCCTTTTATTTCTGGTTCTTTCCTAATTATTCATGTTAATACCTCTAATGTCAAAATAAATAATAATGGTGATAATGGACATCCCTGTCTCATTCCTTTTTGTATCTCAAATTTATTTGTTGTATGACAATTTATCAATATTCTAGCTTCTTGTTTGTGATATATTGCTGATACTACATAAAATAATTTTGGTCCAAAATCTATATACTTAATTTGTTGCAGAACGAAACTCCATTTTACATTGTCAAAGGCCTTTTTAGCATCCAAAAATAATAGCGCTACCTGTTCTTCACGACGAACTTCATAATACTCTATGATATCTAGAATTGTCCTGATATTATTCCTAAGATGCCTATATGGAAGGAAGCCATTTTGGTATGTATGTATAAATTTATTTAATATTTTCTTGAGTCTTTCGGCTATTATAGTTACAAAGATTTTATAGTCCACATTTAATAGAGATATTGGCCTGTAGTTTCCTATCTTTGTTTAGTCATTTTTTTCTTTTGGAATGATTGTAATTGTTGCTTCTTTCCACGATTGCAGAATTTTTGCCTTGTCCAGGACTTCATTAAATAATTTGAGTAATCTGTTGCCTAATAGTTCTTGTTGAGTTTTATATAGTTCAGCGGGAAGTGCATCAGGACCTGCCACTTTGTTATTTTTTGTTTATTTATTTCCCAAGTTACTTCTTCGAAGTTTATTCTTCCATTCAATCGCTTCTCAGCCTTTTGGCTAAGATCAAGTGTAGTTCCTTTTGTTTTTTCCACCCTTATTACATTCTTGCCAGAACGCCTAGACTTCCTGTCTCCAGAGCTTCTGAGCCTTGGCTTTCTTAAAGGGGAAGGGTTGTTTTAAAATTTTTACACTGCTGTTGGGAGGAAATACTTCCCTGGGCAATCAACACTTTGAAGAAATAATTGAATAATGAACCAAAGCTTTCGTGACAGGAAACCAAGATGAGTGACATTCTGGAAGGCTTCTTGGCTAGCTGGAAAGATTGACATTCAAACGTGAGTTTACATAGCTTTTCTGAGTTTGGGTCTAAAACTGGTTTTTGGTGAAGGTTAATTCTGTGCTTGATGACATTTAATCCTTTGTTTATTGATGGGATAATTTTCCCTATTCAGCTTTAACAAGCAGGAGCTACTGTTGTGATTTCATTATTTGTCTTGTGTTTGATTTTTTTCCTGCCTCGTGGTTTCTTTTCTATCTGGGGAGGGGGTGTTTCTTCACTGCTTTTGTGGTATCTGGCACTGTCCTTTTGAGGTATACTTCCGAGAGGCAGGATGCAAGCTTTGCACTGATTTTTTTTTTTAACTGCCTTTCTTGTGAGGTGAGTGAGACCAGCTGATATATTTAAGTGTTGCAAATGGATCTAAGGATTGCTTTTCCTGGGTATGCTTTTTCTGGAGAGCTTAAATGACTTCTCTGCTAAAGGGTTTCACTTTATGAGCAAGAGATGGCTGCTTGATTGTTATCACTGCATTTTAACTATTTTCATTCCTCAAGGTGCTCTGGCACCTTGCCTGATTTGTAACTCTGGCTTGCAGGTATTTTTAATCTAATGTTTGGTATTTAGGGCAGCTTTTTGCAAGCAAAGAAGCTTTTTGTATTTTTGTACAGGTAATCCTTGACTCACAATAGTTCATTTAGTGACCATTCAAAGTGACAATGGCACTGAAAAAAGTGACTTATGACCTTTCACACTTATGACCGTTGCAGCATCCCCACTATCATGAGAGGCCAGGCAAGGAGAAGAGCCCCTTGACATGAATGATGTCAGGTTGGCCATGCCCACCCAGTTACATGACCACCAAGCCACACCCACCAACTAAGCCACGCACACAGAACCAGTTGTTTAAAAAAACTGAATCTCACCCCTGGGCTAAAGGCCAATCAAAAGTCAAGACTTGACTATAAAATCAGAAACCCAGTCATTATAATTTTTGAAAATGCTAACCATAGCTGCTGACAAAAGATCAGCAAATCTGAGGTCTAGACCATTGTCTCTAAACTCTAAATTGGATTTACTCCCCTCTTTGGTCTTTCTCTTATTTCTATTATGCCCAAATAACTTTTTAAAAATCTCTCACAAATTTCTATTTGCTCTAAACAGTAGCCAATCTGACAAAAGAAAGAAATTATTTCTTTATTATATTTATTGTTGTTAATTACTATGTCATGTTCAACTCTTCACGACCACATGAACCATAGCATGTTAGGCCCCCTGTTTTCCACTATCTCTCAGAGTTTGCCCAAATTCATGTTAACTGCATCAGTGACACTATCTAACAATCTTGTCCTCTGCTGCCCCTTCTCCTTTTGTCTTCAATCTTTCCCAACATCCAGGTCCTTTCCAAAGAGTCCTTCCCTCATTTGGTGGACAAAGTATTTAAGCTCCAGAATTGTATACAAGATACAATCTCAGCAGTCACAGTATTTTTCTGGTGGCAAAGAGGTAAGAGCTCTGGTTAGAGTGCAGTGGTGAGAGTGCAATACTCCAGGCTACTTCTGTTTATTGCTGGCTACCTGCAATTTGGCAGTTCGAATGTCACCAGGCACAAGGTTGACTCATCCTTCCATCCTTCCAAGGTCAGTAAAATGAGGATCCAGATTGTTGGGGGCAATATGCTGACTCTGTAAACTGCTTAGAGAGGACTGAAAAGCACTGTGAAGCGGTATATAAATCTAAGTGCCATTGCTATTACAGGGAAGAGAATGAACAAAACATTTATACCTAGACATACTTCAAATCCTTTGTGCTCTTTTACAATCCTTTGTGCTCAAATCCTTTGTGCTCTTTTACAATCCTGCCTTCTAAGAAGTCTTTGGCTTTTTTTTTTTTTTGTCACATTTGCCCATTGTTCAAGTTCCGTATTTGCATTCTCTGCATATCTGCTCTCTTGTCTAGAGAACTCCCTCCAGTTAGAGTTTCTTGCCACTAATGGATAATGGCAATTATCCTATCCCCTTTATCACTCACAAATCATTACTAAATTAGCTGCAAGACAAGGGAGGATCCTCAGGACTGATAGTGTCAACAAGCCAGGTTGCCTCCATATTTTACTGTTCATCAAGACCTTATTACTAGCAGATAAAGTGAAAAACTTGTATGTGAAAGCTAAGTTGTGGGTTAATGCTGTAAAGAGATGAAAACTAGCTCTGTTCATGATGGTGAGAAAATAATTATGAAATGAAAAAAGAATGGGAAAATGACTTTTCAAAACTTTTTGTCTGCCCATTTCTTATGTTTTCATATCTATCATATAATTGGCCAACCAACTATACAATCATGCCAAAAAGCATTAGCATTAGCATTAGAGGGCCTGAGTGAAGACTGTGATTTTTATGTATTATCTGCTTCAATACATTGGGTTCTTGATGTATGAAATTGAAAAGGTGCTATATAATTTTACTTTCAGTTATATTAGCAGCAAAATAGAACATGCCACTGAAATAAATGTTTTTCTGAATTCACACTGATTTAATCTGAGGACCTTTCTTGCTTGGTTTTCCTTTGTCCTTTACCTCTAGTTATACAAGAGTTGTTCTTCTAACAGTTCTGCTTTGAGAAAAGCATAACCAAGTCTGCGGGGGTCCTAATTCAATTAAATCAATGGTAAGATTGTCCCTGCTTCAAATGGACCTGCCTTTCTCAGTTGCTTTCTGATATGCCAAGATAGATGCTTTCTTATTTAGTTATAAAACATAGATAGAAATGTTTAAAAAGCTGAAAGGCAATAAATTCTAGGCTCATCTGTTGGGTGCTATCAAGCAATCTAATTATATGCATTTCCATTTGAGCAAAGTTTGGGAAAATATTGGGGCAACTGACATTGTCTCAAACACCCACCAAATTCCCACATTCCACTAACTCTAATTAAATGCAGACTCATGACTGATTTGTTTGCATTCTTTCAAATTAGGAGTTCTTAGAATTTTCCTGTGTCTGCCTGCCTGCCTGCCTGCCTGCCT
>BHFT01012478.1:0-16949 GCA_004320025.1 Laticauda laticaudata
TTTAAAAAAAAAAAAAAAAAGTGGCTACAAAGATAATTCCAGATATTTATAGGATCCTGTGCACTGGACACCAGGAAGGGCTTTATAAGGTTTTATTTTATTTATGTATCTATTAAAGCTCAATTGAATATTGAATGTTTTATTCAGATTATTCAATCTAACTATGAAGTATTTTTTCTTGGTCCACCTCAGCCAAGTTCTGCCACTTATAAACATGGACTAAATGTATTCCAATCACTGAAGGGTTATAATTATTGCAAAAATATGAACTAGTCTTTTAAATATGACAGCCTGCTTGGCCCCTGCTTCTATCCCTTGTTCTCTGTCTGATTTATTAAAGATCAACGATTTAAACCCAGCTTCATAATTCAAGCTAGATAGAGTTTTGGCTTGGTCAAAGGTAATTAAGTACTGTTAATCTATTTCAAATGTGTGTCATATTTTGGACATGTCATGATGGATCTATGGCAGTGGTGGGATTCAAAAAATTTGACTCCCAGTTCTGTGGGTGTGGCTTGGTGGGTGTGGTATGACTTGGTGGGCGTAGCTTAGTGGGTATGGCAGGGGAAGGATACTGCAAAATCTCCATTCCCTCCCCACCCCACTAACCTGCTTTCCAGCTCTGCTCTCCTGTGCAGGGCAACAAAAGAAGACCCAGCCGATCAACTGGGACTTGGGAGGCAGAGAATAGATGGGGGGCGGGGCCAGCCAGAGGTGGTATTCCGAACTACTCAAAATTTCCATTACTGGTTCTCCAGAACTGGTCAGAACCTGCTGAATACCATCTCTGATCTATGGGAAAGATGGCATTGCTAGGCAAGATAGACAGAAGGCGTTGATATGGTTGGCAGCGTATGAGGCAAATAGATGAAGAATTGGAAGCCCTAGAAATGTAACTGCAAGAATTGCACAATGCAGCAAGAGACAGGACCATTTTAATCCACAGAGAAGAAATGTATTTATTTACTCTTCACATTCCTGAACAGTCCCTCTCCCACAAAGTATTTCGATTAAATTCCACTTAGTGAAAATATAGAAATGGAAGGAACCTTATTTCCACTTTTGTTCCTCTTGTTAAATGAATGTGAGTCTCAATGCATGTTAAAGAGGAGCAAAACTTTGTTCACATGGTTGTGGCGCCTTCTTAACCTTTGTGGGATCCTCCTCTCCATTGGGATGCCCTCCAGTGGAGCCAATTAGCACATATACAGTATGTACCTTTGTATTAGTACACATAGTATCTTTGTACTATGAGATAAACTTCTATGGATAGTAATGTCCTCAAAAATATATCTTGTATCTAATATCTAAAAAGGTATGTTCTATCAGAGGTGGTATTCAGCAGGTTCTGACCAGTTCTGGAGAACCGGTAGTGGAAATTTTGAGTAGTTTGGAGAACCGGTAAATCCCACCTCTGACTGGAGATTTTAAATATCCTTCCCCTGCCATGCCCACCAAGCCACGCCAACAGTAGTAAAAAAAATTGAATCCCACCAGTGGTTTTATTCTGCTTCCAGCCACTAGCTGGGCTCCTTATTTTTTTGTACCTAAGAACTTTTTAGGTCCATTCCAATCCTACTTCTTCCTCCATGTTTGAATAATAAATATAAAGTTGTTCCTCTAGAAAAGACACAAATAAGAACAAGAAATTTTTTTGAACACTTCAGACAGATTCAGGATATGAAGAAGTCATGTGCTTATATGATTATTAAGCTCTGAGGAAACCTCTCCATAGCACCTGAGGACAGGACAAGAAGTAATGGGTGGAAGATCCAACCTGGAAATGAGAAGGAATTTCATGACTATCAGAAGGCTTAAACAGTCGAAAAAATGCCTCTCAGAGTTGTGGGTGCTCCATCACTGGAAATTTTTAAGAAGAAATTGGACAACCATTTATTCAGGATGGTGTAAGGATTCCTGCCTTGGGTGGAAGGGATTGCACTAGAGCAGGGCTGTCAAACTCCTGGCCTGTGGGCCAGATATGTCACATACTGGCCATGCCTGTACCTCGTTTAGCAAAGGGGGAAAAGTCCCAATATGTCATGTGATGCAACCATGATGACATGAGTTTGACACACCTGTGCTAGGGGATCTCCAAAGTCCATTCCAGCCCTATGATTTTATGCTTTTATGAAGGCATTTTAAGATTTCCATTAATTTCACTTCATTTGATAGAAAAGGGGCAATGTCATGTTTTATTTCCTCTGTGGACAATGTTCATCTTCCAGGTGAACATCTCTCTTTCATATTTTACCTTGGCCAGTTTTTTTCACACTGTTATTGCAAAAAGGTCATTGTTGACAAGTGGCTCCTAGGGAGGTAGGGAAAAAAAACCACACAATTTCTTCCTGTTCCCAAAGTAGTTATCATGGTGTCAAGTGCCTTTTCATCCCCCGAATCTGACCTGTGCTTCTTACTGTGCCCTGCTTGTGAGTGGTGATAAAAAGAGATCCTGAAGATAGCAGGAAACACAGATTGCCTTTCTCACACCAGATGCAGCCAAGTAACAAGGATCTGGATTGTGTTTGCTTCTGAAATAGCGCCCTGTCATTCATGGCAATATTTTTTTTTAATTAAACATTGCCACGATGCCCCTCACTGGTCAAAGTGTATTGGAAAATTTATTCTGCTGTATATGGGTAGTCCCAACTTGTTTCACAATGCCATGAGGTTAATTGTTTTGGTAATGTATCTTTCTTACAACATACTGTATTTTTTTTCTGCCTAGCCATGAGGTATTTCAGTATTTACTGAAATGAACAGAGTGTAGTTATCCAAACTTTGGAGATAAGGGGATACTCAGTAAAAAAATGGAATCTGGGAAATAACAGGGATTGGTGGGGAAGGAAATTATTGTAATGGGGTGACATTGAGAATCTCACCATCTTGGATTGTTCATAGACTTGGGAAAAATATGTTAAATAGCTCAATACTGTCATCATTGAGGCAAAGATAAAGCAGGGCTGTCAAACTCCTGGCCCACAGGCCAGATGCATCATGCGCT
Organism: Laticauda laticaudata; assembly: GCA_004320025.1. NCBI lineage: Eukaryota > Metazoa > Chordata > Lepidosauria > Squamata > Elapidae > Laticauda > Laticauda laticaudata. The sequence goes on from BHFT01012478.1 coordinate 3,005, forward strand.
GGCCACATCCATGGGCAGTTTAGCGAAGGGGGGAAGTCCTGATACATCATGTGACACCGCCATGGTGACATGAGTTTGACACCTCTGAGATAAGGGTTTCCCCTCTCCAATCATGTCCAATTCTAGGGGGAGGTGCTCAGAGGTGGTTTTCAGCAGGTTCTGACCAGTTCTGGAGAACCGGTAGTGGAAATTTTGAGTAGTTCAGAGAACCAGCACACACCACCTCTTACTGGAGATTTTACAGTATCCTTCCCCTACCATGCCCACCAAGCCATGCCCACAGAACCGGGAGTAAAAAAATGTGAATCCCACCACTGGTGCTCATTAGTTGTTTTTTAGCTGAGGGAGCCAGCGTTATCTGAATACGTTTCCATGATCATGTGGCCATGACTATATGTCAAGGTATACAGAACATTGTTACCTTTCCATTGAAGTGGTACCTATTTATATACTGCATTTTGTGCTTTCGAACTGCTAGGTAAGCAGGAGCTGGGACAAGTCATGGGACCTCACCCTGTTGTGTTGTGCTCAGGTCTTGAACCCAGGCTGTCAGCTTTCAAGATGACAATAGTAATAGCATGTAGACTTATATACCACTTCACAGTGCTTTACAGTCCTCCCTAAGTGGTTTGGGAAGTCAGGATATTGCCCCCTACAATCTGGCCCCTCATTTTACTGACTTCAGAAGGATGAGTCAAACTTGAGCCAGTGAGAATCGAACTGCTGAACTGCTGGCAATCAGCAAAAGTATCCTGCAATACTGTATTCTAACCATTGCGCCCCCAGGGTCCAACAAGCTCAACATCTTTAACCACTGCACCATCTTCTCTCTCACACACACGCACACAGAGTCACATACTTGATAATTTTAATTTCATGGAAGGAACTTTATGCATCCAGCCTACTTTTCAATGAGCAAATGGCAGGAACAACTGAAGGAAAGACTTCAACCCTGTTGCTTGGGGATCACTACTCCAGTCCAGCTGGCTTCTTTTCCATGGCTATAGGGCTATTTCACTATCTGATAGAGTTTTAGGATATTTTCTCAAGCAGTGTACAATTCTGATTCCTCTATCCATGAACAGAAGGAGTCTTGTTGGCATAGGCTATGAAAAGAGTAAATAACCAATGTAAGTCTTAAGTAAGATAAGAAGTAAAATATGAGCATGGAGGAAGCAAAACAGAAATTAATTCATTGGTGTCTGCAGGGGGAATGAGGTAGAAAACAAGGAAAAGTGTCATCATACAAAGACCACAATTTCTATCAGCCACCAGCATTTATTTTATGGCATTGTATGTTGTCCTTTTAGCATCGTTGTGGTTTGCTGCATATGCCACTGAGTTAGCTGCCTAAAATAGATACCTGCTTAGTTATAATACAATTATACTAATGGTTACACCTGTACTGCTATTGTATTTTTGGATTATACTTGTATTTTTTAAAATTTGAATTGTACTGACTTTGGAACATAATAAAAAAGGATTAAAGAAGAAACTCTTTCTGGAAATCATAGACTCATGAATGAAAGCTAGTTAAACACAGAAAATAACAGAAAATAAATGATGCCCATTTTCAATCTCATAGATGGATGTAATAGAATGGATAGCTTGATATTTGTCTGATTATAGGAAAGAATATGAGCAGTAGTTTTCCTAGCAACATTCATAAGTAAGGGGTTAGCCATTTTCTTCCTCTAGGATACATTCTGATTGCATAGTCTAGTTTAGTTTTGGGATTTCCTGATACTCTTCATTCTGAGCACAAATCATGTCTGAACCTGGCTTAAATTAGCTTTTTCAAAAATCAGCCACGTCAGCTAGGGATGCCCATTTGTCCCCATAAAACTGAGACTGAGCACTGGGAGAAACAGTACATGATTTCATTAACCATGGAATATGACATTCTTCAAAAGCAAATTTAAAATGATATCAATTTGCATCCAATGCATAGAAATGAGTATTTGCAACCAGAGCTCATTTCTATTGCAAAATTGATTGAATTTCTGCATGAAATGTGGAAAATGGTCTAAAAAGACAAAATAATAAAGGCTCTGAAACCTTTAGAAACATGTTTATTTTCTTCAAATGTTCAGAATTTGACAGGATTCTGAGAATTTGTTCTCCCATTCTATTTGAATCTGCATATAGAAGTTACTCTCTGCTATTGAACAGTGGTGGGATCATAGTTAACTGAGAGTAAAGAGGTTTACCTCTGTAATCTGTAATAAGACTCATATAAAAGGTTACTTCCCTCCCTCCACCCACCCATACCAAATTCACAATGTACAGTAGATATTCCATTATTCCGCAAACAAATGCCCAGATTGGAATGTCACATGCATAGTTGGTTAGAATAGAATAGAATAGAATAGAATAGAATAGAATAGAATAGAATAGAATAGAATAGAATAGAATCAATGGTGGGATTCAAAAAATTTTACTACCAGTTCTGTAGGCATGGCTTGGTGAGCATGATGTGACTTGGTGGATGTGGCTTGGTGGGTGTGGCAGGGGAAGGACACTGTAAAATCTCCATTCCCACCCCACTCCTGGGGGAAAGTTACTGCAAAATCCCATTCCCTCCCCATCCCACTAACCTGCTTTCCAGTTCCGTTCTCCTGTGCAGGGCAACAAAAGAAGACACAGACAATCAGCTGGGACTCGAGAGGCAGAGAATAGATGCANCAGCACAGCACAGCACAGCACAGCACAGCACAGCACAGCACAGCACAGCACAGAACAGAACAGAACAGAACAGAACAGCAGAGTTGGAAGGAACCTTGGAGTCTTCTAGTCCAACTCCCTGCTTAGACAGGAAAACTTATGGCATTTCAGACAAATCGTTGTTCAATCTTTTCTTAAAAACTTCTAATGTTGGAGAATTTACAACTTCTGTGTAAGTTGACTAATTTTTCTGTCAGAAAATTTCTCCTTAGTTCTAGGTTGTTTCTCTCCTTGATTGGTTTCCACTCATTGCTTCTTATCTTGCCCGCAGATGCTTTGGAGAATAGCTTGACTCCCTCTTCTTTGTGGCAGCCCCACAAAGGAATCATATGGAGTTTTATAATGAGATATGTTTCCAGTTCTTTCACATTTAGGAAGGATTAAGTATGTGCTTTTGTTTACCTTGCAGGTATTTCTGAAAAGTGACCGTGTCGCCAGAATGGTTCAGAGCGGGGGGTTCTCAGCTAATGACTCCCGAGAAGTCTTCAAGAAACATATCGAAAAGAGGGTCCGTAGCCTACCTGAGATTGATGGCCTCAGCAAGGAGACTGTCCTGAGTTCCTGGATGGCAAAATTTGATGCAATATATCGAGGAGAAGAAGATCCACGCAAAGCTCAAGCCAGAATGACAGCCAGTGCTGCTTCAGAGCTGATTCTCAGCAAGGAGCAGCTGTATGAGATGTTCCAGAACATCCTGGGAATCAAGAAATTTGAGCATCAGCTTCTGTACAATGCATGTCAGGTAAGTTCTCCTTGTTGTCCAGGGAGCCATCTGCTACCAAATTGCAGACACCATAGAATATCTATTCCTGATTGGTGTTAGTCTGAATCATATGGTAAGAAGCTTTGCCTCTTGTTATTCCCTCTTTTTCTGCTTTTTCTACTGTGAGGGACAGAGAAAGATGTGCTTGATATGAAGGATGGGGTGACATCTTATATTAGCCATTGGGTATAGGATGGCAAGCTTTCTTTATTCAGAAGACTAGCAGACTTAGGTTGAGGCACAAATGATTCTACCATGCTTTACCAGGATGGGATGAAGTCGGGCAGTTGTGTTCTGATTTGGATCTTATTATATGAAATTTTTGATTGATGTCTAGAGTATTGTCAGTGTTACTGACAATATCTTCCAATATTAATAGAAATACAGTCCTTAGAGTTTAGCGTTTGAAGTCAGCCAGGTCACAAAAAGCCAGTCATAATGACATAGGCAGATGGAAAACATTATAACTTGGCTTGGCTGAAAACATGGATGATTTGCCTCTTACCAGTGATGGGATTCAAACAACTGGTTCTCTACCCTAATGATTTCTTCCAACAGCCAGTTCACCAAACTGCTCTGAAAGTTAATGACCGGTTCTCCCAAGTGGTGTGAACTGGCTGAATCCCACCACTGCCTTTTACCTTTTAACAAATGAAATGAAAATCATGGTACTGTTCCATAAATATTTTATAATTAGCAATTTGGAGAAAGAATGCTCCTGAAGAATAAAATTTGTATCTGTTGATTGTCCAATTTTCTACCCTACTTATGTATGGGTGTATGTAGTATGCAGAATGTTACTGATACTAGAAAGTTGATCATGATGTTCTCACTATAACAGACTAGGCCGTCAGAGTAAACTATTACAAGAGAACATGTTTTCTTCTTCCTTTACTCAACAACAATTTTCAATGTGGTGAGAAATTGATGGCACAGATGTTAGGTTGGCCCATGAGTCTTTTTAAAGTCAAGAGTGGAAATACTGGAATTAAGATTTGAAAAGTGGTAGAATCTTAGGCTAACTGGTAGACAGTCTTCTGCCATCTGAAAAAAACTTTGAACCTTGAGACCAAGACAAAGGACCAGAGGTTTTAGGAAATTGTGTATTACACAAAAGCTAGGGAGTTGTCACAGCTTATAAAAAGTTTTTGTTACATGGTTGGTTCAAATCTCAGTTAGATGACTTTGAATATTTAATGACACTGATAATGGTGTAGCAGAAACCTGAAGACTCCTCTGTGGGTGATAGAGACAAGAGAGCTGCCAGACAGTTTTGGATACATGGAGGGGATTGGGAGGAAGACAAGAAGACTATAACAGAATTTTACAAATGTTTGGCAATGCTTACAAGAGCTTAATGATTTTCATCAAGGTAAAAAAGGACATAGTGCATACTCAGATAAGGTTGAATCTGGATATCTGCAATAGAAGAAAAAAGTTTCTTGAAAATATTGAGAGAATATTAAAGAAAAAAGAAGAGGAGAAAGTTAAACAATTCTGATGAACTAGAAGGACAATCAGCTAAGTTTGATTAATTCAAAGTTATAAATCAAGTTCTGAACCTGTTAATAATCACTTTCTAGTTTATAAATGAGAATAACATATGGTTAATTTAAAAAATTGGAGATTATTAGTAGCGGGCTGTGATCTGTATCTGGTCATATGGCATTCTGGAGCTGAACTATATATATAATTGTACTGGGCTCCTTTATGCATCCTGCAAGAAGGATTGCTGGTAATTAAAAATTAGACTTTTCATTTAAGTGTTATCAAATATATTTTTAGAATTTCTACCCAAGGTTCCTCCCACTCTTTTGGCTGATTAAATAGACCGAACAAGTTAATTTGTTTTGTTTTGTCTTTCTTAAACTATATGTTAGCCTTATCTGATTTATTTTGTTTTTGCTGACTCCAGACCATTAAGTTATCTGAGGCTAGGTTTTGAGGCATATGCTATATTTTTAGTAAATTCTTTTCTGTTGTTGGAAGAATGGTTTTCCAATCATAAAAATATTGAGAATGAATGAAGGTATGAATGAATGAATACCTTATGCCACAAGACTTGAAATTCTAGACCTAGAAAATCTAGAACTATGCCGCCTTTGGTCCGATCTAAGTATAGTATATAAAATCATACATTGCAATGTCTTAACCTTGTCAAATGAAATATTTTCAGTTTCAACCATAACAACACAAGACACACAATAGATACAAATTATCAAGTAAAAACCGTTTACCAAACTGATTGCAGGAATACGACTGTTTCAGCAATAGAGTGGTCAATGTCTGGAATAAATCTTCCTGACTCTGTTTCTTCCCCAAACCCCAAGAAACTTTTACTTTTCAATTGTCTGCTTATTTTGAACCTAAGTCCTTTTCTAATAGTTCTGTAAGGTGCCATTCATAAGTGTCCACCAACATGCCTTGTCCTGTCCTATTTTTCTTTTTATTTTCTTATTATGTATCCATTTCATGTATTTCATACTTATTTTATACTGGTATACTTATTATCGTGTTTTCGAATTAGCAGATGAAAATAAATTAAAAATTTATAAATTCTATATTCTTTATATTAGGCGGAGATCAATTGCTCTAATTAAAATTCAACATTTCCCCTTACTTTATTGCCAACTTTCTTTCCTTCCCATTATAATCATTACACTACACTATCAACATAATACATGAGGTTGCCTACTCTTATCTCTCATATAACTTCCAACAGAGACTGTGTTCAGATTAGTTCATCAGTTAAACCATTCCATTTCTATTTTAAGCCCTGAATTGTGTCACAGGCAGAGCCATCATCCTCGTGTGATTCTTATGGCATTCTATGCCTAAAAATATCTATATTATATTGCCCATTTGTTAAAAACATCAACTCAGATGGAAAAATGGATCTACTGAGGCAATCTTATTTTGTTATTTCTGTGAGAGGACACGGGTGACACTTGTCATGGTAATATTATTATCTGTTTTGTTAGTGTACATAATTTCCCCCCATTTTCGATAGTAATGAGAAGCAAGGAGTGGGTAAGAGCTCTGAAGGACCCAGAATGAGGAATCTTCTGACTGGAACTGACCCTGGAGAAAGGAGAAAGCAACATTATTTCAGACTTCCCGCTTCTAATCCCTGAGCCGAATCCAGGAAAAATACCACGACAATATGGGTCACTGAGAGATCAAGGAATGCCACAATGGATCCATTCCAAGCCTTCGCTTCAAAAATCATCACAAATGCAGCTATTCGCTGTTTTAGTACCATGCAAGACCTGGATCCTGACTGGAAGTGATCCAGAAATTCCCCCCCACCCGAGTCCTCTGGAGCTCTTACCAACTTCTCAACTCTTTCCAGAAGAGCAAGTTTTGGAGACTAGATCTTAGTTTGTTCAAGATCTACTGGGTCCAGTAATGGGACTCACTTTGGTGGAGGTGGAAAACCATCTATTCTGATAAGAGGAATCACCCCTCATCACAAGAAGCATTTCCCATTGCCTGGACCCAATACGCCACCTCTCAAGGGAAACTATCATGTCAGGAGGTTTAGGGATCAAATACAGGAGCCAAAAACACAATTCCAAAGAATGTCTACTTCATCAGGCAACAAGGTTCAACTTTCTTCTCACTAACTGGGCAAGAGGTCCTGGCCTTAGGCCAATTCCCACAGGGACCTGACAGCTAGATTCTAACTCTGAAAGAATCTAAGGCAACTTTATTAACAGGATGACTAGAATAATTACAATGGCCTGAAACCTGCATTAAAGCCCATGTCACACTGCACCAACGGATGCAAAGAGGAGTAAAACGGAGAAAAAACGCTTGCCATCCATTGTGTACTCACTGCGTACGTCTTTCATATGCTCTATCCGTCAAACATCGTCTACTGCTATTTCATCCGCTCAAAAAGTTTTGAGCTGCAAAAAACTTTTTGAGGGATGAACTTTCACCGCGTACAATCTACATCCGCAACACATACGGGCAAAAAACGTTTCTACGTCCGTTGTCATCCGTTACACGTCGCTGTATCCTCTCTGCATCCTCTGGGCATCCGCGCAACTCACATCCACTCCAGCGGAAAGCGGAAAGAGGGAGGAAGCGAAAGGTACACGGAACGTCCACACACGTTAGTAGCACGGACATAGAAAGGATGAAAGCGGATGCAGCTCGGATATAAAGCATTAAAACGGACAAAACGTTTGTATATGGGATGTATCTCGGATATTTAGGATATCTGGAGGATGTCTAGAGTATGTGGAAGGACACCTAGCGAAAACCGACATTTCCTATAAAAAGGGGGAGGAAAATCACCTGGATCTCACTTTCAGTCCAGCAGCCCTGGTGTGCAGACCTCTTCAGCCTTGTTCTTGCTCTTCCACATCATCCATTGATCTCCACCATGGATCATCGCACACTCCTTTTGGTAGCCATGATCATTCAACACCAGAACCAAGCCCTGTTCAGACTGTTTCACCTTTTCTACACAAGGAGAAGAAGGAGACTTTGAAGAGCTGTGTGGGTCTGATGATGGATCGGGAGAAGAGTGGAGTTTAAGAGTGGAGACTCTATGACAAGCTGAGGTGGAGCTGAAGAATGAAGACCCTCGTTGCATTCCAGCAACTTCATGAGGATGCCACCAGCCATGTTTGATGAAGTTGTGGAGCGTCTGAGACCCAGGTTGACCAAGGCAAACAGTGTGACCTAGCCTTAATGCTTGAACCTTTGGAGCCAAGTTTGAAATCAATTGGCTCATCCTAAACTAGAAGGGTTACCATAGTTACATAGTTTAATAATATCGATGTGTTTATTTTGTATATCTCAGCCTTTCCCTGAATCTCTGCAGCTGTTCAAGGTTGCTGAGATCTTGCTCAGCTAATCTAGTTTTAGGAGAATGATTATAGTATCTGCAGGACTTCACCAAATAGTCTTTCAAAACAGTGACTTATTGGCACTGTCTGTGACTTTTCTTTCATATAGATTCTAATGGGAAGATACCAAGAGATAAGAGGCAAGAGAATAATCGATTAAAAACAATGAAAACAATTTTACAAGCATCACAAAATTGCATCTTAAAATAAGTTGTTTCAGGAGCCACAAGGTGAACAAGAGTACTGTTCTGGAAATCGTTAGTTGGAGAAAGCATCAACACTAAAGCAATCACATCTGGCAATATTCACAGATTCCTTAACACTTACACTGGGTCAGACAGCAAGGCCTAATTGAGTAGCAATAATGAGACAGATGGAGGACAAATGAAGATCTTGGAGAATCATATGCTGGGCTGGATCAAAACATTTACCTTTAATCATCCAGATGAGAATTTGTACTTTGCAGGATCTATTTTGTACATCCCTGGATCCAGAACTATGCTCATAAGCATCCCACATAAATTATGCCATTCTGGTTACATTCAAGCTTTCCTTATTTCACCAGTATAACATGAGGAGTGGATGGAGAGAGAGAGATGTGTGTGATATTGGGTCCACTGCTGGAGCAGGGGTTTGGACTAGAAGACCTTCAATGTCCCTTCCCACTCTGTAATTCTCTCTCTCTCTCTCCCTCCCTCCCTCTTTCTCTTTCTCTCTCTCCCCCTCTGTCTCCCTCCCTCTCTCTGTGTATGTGAAACAGTAGGAAGCCAGAAATGTTTGATAATCTAGAGAAAAAACGCTCATAGAATTAGGAAAAGGTTCAGATCTATTTTCTCCTTAACCTTTATCTGAAGAGTTCTTGTGAACTCTTCAGAATGAATGGGTTTTACACAGGACAATAAGTCATTTGACCTTTGAAGGAAGCAATCATAACAAAAAAGCAAGTCAAACTTTTTTTGACTTGTTTTTTTTTTTCATTCCACCATGACAATTACTTCTTGTGCGGAGACCTTTCATCCACTTCCATATGCTAATATGTTGATTTCTGTGGAATCTGTCTTTAATCATTCCATGTTTATTGTTTTTATAGGGACTGATTGTTCTGCCATTATTTCTTTTATAGCTCTGCTGTTGCAATGTTACTGCTGGAATTACTTCTGTAGCACACAGTTTCCAATTGACATTTAGTGGAAAATTTGATCTGCAAACTGTCTTGGGATAAATAGTGATAACAGGTTAGGCTCTATGGCATCCGTTGGGGCATAATTTTTCTATCACTCTTGCAATTAAATTCAGAACAGTTTTAAAATATAACAACCTCTAAATCATCCTTGACTCCTGATAAATACATGGACACAACCATATTTTGTTTCATGACTAGATCAATTTTCTTACATTTTTTTCATCTTTCTCCTTCTCTAAGTCAAAAATGAAAAGTATCCCATTATTAAAAAAGATAGAGATATAAAAAGAAGGCATTAGTCAGGAATTACTCTGGTTAGTAATACAGATGAGAAATATATTTATTTATATTCCACCTTTATTATTTTTTACAAATAACTCAAAGTGATGAACATATCCAACACACCTTCCTCCTCCAGGAATATTCCTTATTTTGAAAGCAGCAGTTTCCTATTCATTTTAATTCCTGTTAGTTTCTCTCCATTTCTACCTTTTCAATTCCTCCTATTTTATTGTATGTCTATCATATTTATTGTATGTCTGTCATATTTATTGTATGTCTATCATATTGTATGTCTATCTATCTATCATCTACCTACCTACCTCCTACCTAGAGTTTTTAAAAAAGTCTGCATAAATATTTGTATCCATTTCATGTCAATTTTTCCTAACAAATGTCTTATTTATATGGATTTGTAGATATATAAAAAGGGGATAAACAGGAGCTACATTCTAAAAAAGTGAGCAGGGTAAAAGAAAGTAAGATTTGATTTAATATTGGTATTAATTTACTTTCATTACTTACATGACCAATTGCTCCCCATGTATTTTTCCTCCCCTCACATTAAAAACTAATTCAATCAGCTTTTATAGGGCTCAAGAGGCTGAATGCACCACTGCTTCCTCTAGGGGAGACAACAACATACTTAAGGTAACATCAGTAAAGAGTTTGTTTATTGAGAGAATGGAGTATTTACATAGTGAATACTTTAGTTTTGTGAAACGAACACTGGGGATGAGAAGCATTTACTGCCTCCTTTTGAATTGGAATAGATTAAAAACAATTAGTAAAAATAGAGTAACCAGATGTAGCTCAGGGATCCAGGAGAAGGGCCTTCCCTGCTATGGCGCCAGCCCATTGGAACATCATAATTCCTGAGGTGAGATTGGGTCCCATCTTTCTGTCCTTCCACAGGAACCTGAAGATCTGGTTCTGCTCAATGGCTTGGCAACCTAACATCATAGTGGAGGTAGTTGTTGAATTAAGAGGCAATCCCACCTCTTCTCCCACACATCTTGTTCCCTCTCTCCCTCTCTTTACTATATTTTATCTTGATTGGAATTTTTATTTTCATTCTTTTAAAGATATTTATTTGGTAGGATTGTAATGTTTTTGTCAAGGTTCCAACTAAATTGAATTCTTTAAATTGAATTCTTTATTGTCATTGTATGTGTATACACAGTATACATATGATAAAGTTCACATAACCCAGAGACCAGACTCAACATGCACATACACATGACAATCCCCAAACACCTCCCCACCCACCAAATGAACCCAAGCCAATTAGAACTCTGAGGCTGCTGTCTTCCTCAAATAACGTCTTTACTGAGTACATCATATCGGCACGCTTAATGTAAAACCAACTCTGACTAACTCCCGCAATTTCACTATAATTAAAATAATCAATAACCCCTTCCCCAAGTCTCACTGGTCACATTGGCCAATTAGGTTAATCAACAGGCTCCTCAGGCACTCTTCTCCTTCCTCTGTCACCTGGGAGATGATCTTGGTTCTCATGATAAAGTTTTATGTTGTGTCTAGTAAGGCATTCCAACCTCCTCCCCTCCTCCTGCACTGTGTGGCAACGATGTACAAGGAAAATGGTTTCTTCCAGGTTCAGTTCAACATTGACAGCTTTAATGTTGGAAGGTGCTGACAGTTGTTTGTTGCTAGAGGGACAGCAAACAAAGAATAGAATAGAATAGAATAGAATAGAATAGAACAGAACAGAACAGAACAGAACAGATAGATACAGATAATCCTCAATTTACAACAGTTGATTTAGTGAGTGAAGTTACAATGGCATTGGAAAAAAGCGAGTTATGACTGCTTTTCACATTTATAACTGTTGCAGCATCCCCATAGACACATGATCAAAATTCAGATACTTAGTAACTGTCTCATATTTATGACACTTGCAGTGTCCACGTGATCACCTTTTGTGACCTTCTCACAAGCAAAGTCAACGGGGAAGCTGGGTTCAATTTACAACCGTGTTACTAAATTGACAACTGCAGCGTTTCTCTTAACAACTGTGGCAAGAAATGTAATAAAATGGGGCAAAACTCATTGAACAACAGTCTCACGTAGCAACAGAAATTTTGGACTCAGTTGTGGTCATAGGTTGAGGACTATGTATGTAACCATATATGGTCTGCTGCTGATCTCTGCCTGGTGCCATTCAAGGTGTTGGTAATCACCTTTAAAGCCCTTCATGGCATGGATCCAGGCTATTTGAGGGAGCCATCTCATTCCAATGTGATTGGCCCATCCCACCCATGCTGGCAGGGGAGGCATGCTGCAGGCCCATTGGCCTGAGTTTTTGGGCTGGTGAGTCTCATGCTTACCCTCTGGAACTCCTTTCCCCTCCTCCTTGAGTGATATCCTCTCCCGACTTTCTAACTTTCCTAAGAGCCAAAAGATCTGGCTCTCTGTCAGTTAGCTTGGCTCTGCTAAACAAACAATTCCCCCAACACTGTCCAACTATTTACAAAGTCTGCACTTCTATTACTATTAACCTTCCCATCACTCCTTATCACCCACCCACCCCTACTTAAGACTGTATGACTAACCTTGTCGTTTGTATCCTGACAATTTATATTGACTGTTTCCTAGTATGATTTGATTGCTTATTGTACATGATAACTATCATTAGGTGTTGTACCTGATGATTCTTAACTCTTGACGAATGTATTTTTTCTTTTATGTAAACAGAGAGAATTTGCACCAAGATAAATTCCTTGTGTGTCCAACTACACTTGGCCAATAAAGTGTTCTATTCTGTTCTGTTCTGTTCTATTCTATTCTATTCTATTCTATTCTATTCTATTCTATTCTACTCTATTCTATTTATTCTATTCTTGGGGGTCCAATGGGGGGAGTATCACAGTGGAGGTGCTTGATAAATTAATAATAGATCCCACCTCCCTGCATCCTGCTCTGCCCCCCCCCATCTTTAATTGGGTTGCGGTGTTTGGCTTTTTCTATTAACTTATGTATGCTTCTAGCTTATACAATTTCTATCTTTTATTATTATAAGTTGCCCAGAGTGACCCTGAGGTAAGATCAGTGTCTAATAATTTTTAAAATTAAATAAATAAAAAAATTGTAGAGAGAAAAAAATTGGCATTAGGGTCCCTCTGGGAAAAGGGTGGCTATATAAGTTTGTTGATTAAATAAATACATTAATAAACTTACTAATATAGTCACTGGACATCAGCAGGGGTGGGATTCAAATTTTTTAACAACCGGTTCTGTGGGCGTGGCTTAGGTGGTGGGCGTGGCTTGGTGGTCATGTGACTGGGTGATGTGTCTTGGTGGTTATATTATTGGCTGGGTGTGGCGAATTCAATATCACTCACATCGCGGCACACATCTCCTCGCCTGGCCTCTCATGACTGTGGGGATGTTGCAACAGTCATAAGTGTGAAAAATGGTCATAAGTCACTTGTTTCACTGCCATTGTAACTTTGAATGGTCACTCCACACAANACTGCTTAGAAAGTTAACAACCGGTTCTAGCAAATAGGTGCAAACTGGTAGAATCCCATCCCTGGACATCAGTGCCTCTCAACCAAACTTCACAAGATTTATTGAAGCAACCAACTCACGTGTATAGGAATATCTTTTTGCAAGCAGATTTGCTAGTCGATTTTTTAGGCAAGAAGAAATAAATAACAACAATAACCAGAAACAAAAGTGAAGGAAAGTTTGTTAGAAAGGAGAGGTTCTTACTCACTTTTGGTTCTAACTTCATCAATTGCTGACTTTCAGTCCACACATTACATTTCCCAGTGCCATCAATAATTTATGCTGGAAAGAATTAGCCAATCTCAGTTTAGCCATATTTTTCACTGTACACAACATAACTGAGGCTCACTTTGCACCGATGTGAAACAATATTGTAAGCAAATTAAATACAACATGTAAAAATTGAAGGTTATTAATCATATATATATATATGTATGGTTTTCAACTTTGTTTGGATATTTTCCCACATCATTATAGTTGTGCTTTTAAAGTTGTAGCAATGTTTTGGCAGACTCTCATCTGCCATCATCAGGCTTCTGTATAGTGTTTGTCTGTGAGTCAGACTTTCACAACCGTTTCATACACACACACACACATATA
>BHFT01012480.1:0-14747 GCA_004320025.1 Laticauda laticaudata
CACCTACCTGCGCGACTACATCACCCACGTTGGACTGAACTAAAGGGGGAGGGGTGTTCTGTATGGAACTTGGTAGGATCCAAGTACTTCATTCTGATTGGCCGAAAAGGTCACTTACGGATTGGTTCGCTAGGAAACAATCCGGGAAGCCGCCAAATGGTGGGAAGAATTAAATAACTGTCATTATATGACACTATATAAAGGGCTGCTATATAAAAGGCTGCCGCGGCTTGGGCTATGTTCCATTTCTTTACCTAGTGGTTTGAAAGAAAGTGTTGTTGTTTGGAACCCGGTCTCACGTGCTTCTTTCTGGACGGAACAGCCATGATGACATGAGTTTGACATTCTTGCTCTATAACCGAGCAATTTCTCTCTTATAATAAACCAAACTGGGAAACTAGCTTTCTTGGTTATTGTTAATAGGTTTGATACAATGAACTGGCATTACTCCAAATATATTGTCTAATTTTGGAATTAATGATGATAGTTTTAAATCTACTTTCAGTATGGAAATTCTTGTTTAATTGTAGAACCAGAATTAGCAGGAAAGTTTCCCCTGAAAGAAAAACGGCTTTACTTTCATTATTTTTTTCATCCATCTGTGAGTCTCCCTCATGTGGATCACATTTTAGAACAGAATTGTCCTTCCTATGATAGGAATAGCCTCTTGTTATTTTCCTTCTATTATTTGCTTCCTTACATTTGTACATTACATGCAGTCTTGAAGATTTTTCAGTTGTGACAAATTTCTTCAATTATGGAAAAAGTAGTGATTTGTTTATTATTGATTTTGCTATTAAAATGTTTGTTATAAAGAAAGGAATTGCTATAGTTGTATATGAAAGGAGGCTTAGGACACCAGCAGGTGCTCAACTTCAACAGAGAAAAAATTGTAGGGTAAGTATTAATGCAAAATAATTGCAGATAGGCCATTATTTGCCTTAATTTGGGATGATATGTTCCAAAAATGGCAGTACAGATTTGACATTTTTTCATGCAGTATCAAATGACACTTCAACAAATGAAGCTGAGCCTGACATTTAAATTTAAATTAACTATAAGTTTCAACTGCAATATTTTTTTTCGAAGCAAATCCTAGTGAATCATGTTTCTTGCTCAGAAAAAAGTATGAAAACAGTCAGATAAGTTAAAGCATTGCAATAATCATAAAAAATCACATTACCTGAATTTTTTTAAAAAGAAAATTTTAGTCATAAGAAATTTTCTAGAATTAATAAGTTCTTGCGACCAAGAATTGACACAACAAAAGTTGGAATATTTATATTTATTTATATGTTCTCTTACAAGAAACAATGGGAACATGAAAATAACTTCTTTATTCCTTTGGTTATAAATTTAGAAAAGTAGTTGAGACTTTCTCTGTGCTGACTTTTGTCAATTCACTATATTCAATTCATTGATTTCAGGCTTGGAATACTTTGCAAATTCATATTTTATGTAGTTTGAAAGAGAAATGTGTTCAATAGGTTTACATCCCACATTTCTGATAAGATTTCATGATGATGCAGAAATTACTCCTTTCTTTATTTAAACCTCATAATAACCTTGGTGGAATAGATTAGATTGAAAATTTCTCCCCCACACTCAGGATCTTCAGAGTCTGAGGACCTATCTGAATCTTGCTCTCAGTCTCAAATTAGCACTGTAATTCATTTCACTATTTCTGAAAATCTATTGCTTATTAGACAACTCAATTGGAAATATTTAAAAATATGTCAATATAAATATAAATGTTATGTTAAAATAGGAAGTGTAAAAGAAGCAGATTTGCTACATGGGAATCAGTTACTGATTTCACATATTGCATTAAGTTATGATTTACTTAAAAAGTTTACAAGAGATGGCCACAATCTGCCTGCATAGGTTTGTTTAATATAGCCAAAAGAGACTCCTGTAAATACAAGAAAACCTTTGAAGCTTTGCCCAGCCACATTGTGTGACCCTGATTTATTCAAAAAGCCTCACATAACATATGAACTAGGAAGAAGTAAACCATATTTTGCTTTGAGTACAATATGGGAACTCAGGTTGTCATTTACATATTGTACTAGTATCATGAAAACTAGGCTGAATCCTGGTGATCAGGACTGAATCTTATTTCTCCCTGGAGATAATGCAAAGAAAATGAAGACTTTTTCATTATTTTATAGTATGTTCTCCAGTTACTTTGATGACTTTCTTTGGGGATCCATTTGTGATAAACATCACTCTAATTCCTTCAAAGACAAGCAGACTAAGAAAATAATGAATTCCCTTAGGCCAGTGTGCTATTTGATATTCCTTCAGGACTGAGTCTCCAATCATCCCCAAATACCAGAGATGTGTGATTGATAAGTATTGAGGGCTTTATCTTCATTCTGTTTATTTTTATCTATATGAAAAGGTCGGCAAGAATCAAAGAGAATTCTCCATGAGCACGGATTAACCATTTCCCCTTCTAGTCCAATTGCATATTTTGCTCAGATTTACAGGTTGTTTCTGCAAATATCCAGGATACTGTACATTGGTTTTCTCACTGAACTTGTGAGACAGTATCAAAGCCATAATCCAATGTTTTGACTAATTGGTTCTAAACCTCAATATTTTCATGATATTTTAAAATTGGGAATTTTCCATCCATTTTCTTTTTAAGAAGTTGCCTCAGGTTTAGCTTTTTTAGATGAGGATTAGCTTGTTTTATCTAGCAAGCCACATTTAAGCAAATGTTTGTTCTTCTTGGATTGGCACAATATACTTTTCTGATACTATGTTAGTAATTTGGTTTTGATTCCATGTGGTATTTCAACTTCCCATTTCACGCCTGATCATTTATTGCAGAAGTTCTCTATTCGTGTTTTATGTCATTCGCCAACAGATTGTCCTTCACTGTATCTTTGTTTTTGGTTTTGGTTTCATGCTACACATAACCTAGACAGACTGATGGGACTGAGTCTTTAGAAATTAGAAAGTTAGAAAGTTAGAAATTAGACTTAACGCAGGAATATTCAAGAATGAATCCTCAGAGATATGAGATATATTAGGAAAATATTTTTAAAATTACACAGAAAAAAATCTTTCTAATATGCAGTATGTACATACATGTTCTTTGATTGTTAATGTGAATTTTTGGCTCTAGAAAATTTTATAGTATTTTAAGGTCCCACGTGGATTCTAGCTAGGGCTAATGTAAGTATTGTCAGGGGGTTCAAAGCCTTTGTAGAGATATTATTCTGTTTGAGATGTATATCCCAGATGAGTTGTTAGTCCGTAAGTCTAAAATGTTCCTCAACAGGATATTTAATCGAAGTCCCATTTGATTTCTAGAATGGGAAAATACCACAGAAAATTGACCCAATTGTTTTTCAGCTTCTTCTTCCAACAAATACAGCCAAACAAGCACCTTCTATTCAAGCGGGCTGGTGACAGTAAACCAAATGGAATTATAAGTATACAAGAATAACAGTAAGAGCAGAAAATAAATTGTTGTTCTGTGCTGGTTTGGATAGAATTTTTCAATAAAATTTGTCAATATGGTGTTGTCAAAAGAATAACTTGGAATCCCAGTATGAGCTGGGTTACACAAGAACAAATCAGAATGAAATGTTGTGTGGAAATGAGATTGTATTTATTCTCAAAAGCAAAAAAGGATTGTTTGTGTTGCTAATGATAGAAAAAAATGAGGTACAGAGAGGTTCTTTTTTTAGCAATGACTAGGTCCTTGCTGTGGGCTTGAAGCGTATAGGTGTGTACGTGCTGGTCTTACTGTGTGACTGTCAAAAGGTCAATCTTAATTGTCCTTCCTTGTGTCTGTAGATTTGCCTTTGTTGTGTAGATGGTGGCTTATTTGTAGGTTTGAGAAAGTGTGGGTGAACAGTTTGTAGAGATTCTCAATCATCCATGTCATGGTTGTCCCAAAGGTGCTTTTTCAGGAGGCAACTAGACTTTTTTGTTGTTGTTGTTTTGAAGATGTTTTGCCTCTCATCCAAGAAGCTTCTTCAGCTTTGACAGGATAGGTGGGAAATGAAAGGATTTATACTCCTTGCAGACAGCTGGTGATTTACATCTTTTAAAGGATCATTGAAGCACTTGGAAGTTTATCTGCGTCATCAGGGTCACTTGAGTAGTGCTATTGGCTCCTGTAGTCTGCAGTTTTTTCCTCTGGAAATCGATTCCTACTCCCACACCATTCAAAGGGTGTTCATCCCAAATTGTATAGCTAAAGGTCTGAAGTGATTCTCAGTCATCCAGGAGAGCTACTCAGGTGATCCTGAGGACACAGGATGTTTTGCTTTGCTTTGCTTTGTTTTATAACATGATAATGAATATAGAAGTGAGATTTATCATATATACATGACTTTTGGTCCTAAACCATGATGACAATATAACTGTACTATTTTTGGCTACAGCTTGGGATATGCAGTTATGACATTCTATTTATTTGGTTTTAATTTGAATGTATTTTAAAGATATTATGAACTGTATTTTCAATTACATTGCTTTTATGCTTATTGTTAATCACTTTGAATTTTATTTGTTAGCAGAAAAGTGGGATATAAATCCAGTGCATGAAAGAAAATTTGAGACAAACATACCATTAAAATAAACAGGAAAATGCAGTAATGAATAACTTAGAAATGGCCATATTTATCAAGGCATTTCAAGAAAAAAAACCATTCAAGGCATTCAGCAATCTGCAGTCAACTGTACTGATCATTTGCTACAACTTAGGCTTTTAAATTTTGTTTATTGTTAGAATATAGGATAATGATTAAAAACTGGTGCATAGCACCGAATCTGCTGCAGAACCAAATAAAACTTTTGACCCAATGAATATTGGTGAAATATTTTTTGTACATGATTTTAAAAACACACCGACATTTAGCCTATTGGGCAAAGCTAGCTATCTAGGATATATTTCCAGATATATAGACAATGTTGGTCTGCTTTTGGAAAAAATTTAAACAATGGGGAAAAGATCTGTGAGACTACAGATCAAGACCTGAGATTTTCTAGACAATAGCAATAACAAGAGGGTTATAGTGTATATTTCATTGGTTAACAGCATGTTTCTAGGAGAAATTACTGCACCCATAATCCACCAAAAACAAATAACATCTACAATATATTTACAGAGTTCATTATGATAATCAGGTTACTGCATTAATTACTTCATTAATTACTGCATTAATTACTGAAATTATTGAATTTTATATCATTTTTTCATGTATAAATTTTAATGTACTTATACACAAGCAAGTGGAAAGAATAACAGGATGGAAAACAATTGTCATGATCTCTGTTGGTGCAGAATTACAAATTCTTATGAAATATGCATATAACTGGGCCAGGTTTGATGACATCTATTCAGTGAAAGTTGGGCCAGTGAAAGCATCAATTTTGTGTAGGGAAGTGCAACATTACTAAGCATCAACAATGTCACATCACCAGATCCTGGGTGTCATGGGATATACGAATAACCTTAAGGAATAGAAGGAGCCCCAACCAAGATAACAATCAAAGAAATTTGAGCCCAAAGCTGAAATATAATTGGACAAAATACCCCAGAATTCACCTTACTACTTTGTGTCAACATAGAGGCATAGAGAGAGGGAGGCAAGTTCAAACTTGCAAAATTCTGTTGGAACAATCCTATACAAAAAGTAGTATTAGCATTCATCATTTTGGTTTCCTAGTCTGGTTTACGTGAGAGCTGACATTGAGGTCTGAAAACCCAAAGCTACTGCCTTGCTACAGTTGAACGAGAGTCTATACTTCCCCATCCAGACCATCATAATCTTCAGACACTTTGTGTACTTCAACAGCATCACCTGTTGCTAGGTGGAGATATACCACTGATATCATCAGTATATGTAATGTACTACATCCGTGTCATTGAATGACTTTGCCCTGTGGTTTCATGTGAATGTTAAAACAGATGGGTGAGACACCTAAGCCCTGAGACACTTTAGCAATTTAGGCTTGGACCTTTTTTTATCAATCAACATTAAGGGGAACTGACTAAGAGAAGAGGAGAACCACTATAGACAAGTGGCTTCCAAATGTCCAAAGTTGGTCCAGAACAATATTACTTGATGGTATGGTAAGCCATTGAGAGATCTAAAATAATTACACTCACCTCCATCTTGACCCTATCTGAAGGTCATCCACAAAACAACAATTAGGAATGGAAGTTTGGACATTGAATGAAAGATATTTTTACTGTGGGTCCATGGATGACCTCCTGAGAAGTAGGCATACTGGCACATCTTTCAAAGTAGGTGGTATCTCACCATCTTGGTAAAGGTGATTAAACACTACTTGGATTCAACCATTTGCCAAATCCCAAGAGGTCTCAACCAACCAGAATAGGAATTAGGTAAGAACCAGTTAAGCTAAACAATATCCTAAAAAAATTTCCTCATTCCATGAAGGTCATTATTTAAAAGAAATGATTGACAAAAAATAGCCATCAGTTGGGATTTATTGGAAATGATAGGTATAGTCCTTAAAAATGTTTATTATTCCCCTTTCAACCTAGTAAAGACAGATGTAAACCTCAGTTTCTTCTGAAAATGCCTACTGACACTGATTGATTAATTATCTAGCAAGCCATTTTAAAACCTGGATTAAAATAATTGTACATAGCACTACACTATCTTCCTCTTGCTCATTTTCTAATAAAAATTCAGTTTCAGGTTAGACAGAAATAACATTTTATATATAATTTTATATAACATCACTTCTCCATTTTAGGAACTGATTTGGCATATGATTCTTTTTCAATGGCCTCATCGGAGCATGGACAGAAGAGACCCATATAAAAGATGCTATTAAATCACCCCATGCTCAAAAGCCTTGGTAATATAGACATCCTTTTATACAGAACGGAAAGAGTTATGTTAAGATAATTTGGTATAGATCTACTTTGGAGTATCGTAGAATTTTTATCTGTTTTTCAGAAGATCCAAATCAAAAATTCTGTTTGATTTATGTTTCACCTTGGTCCAAATATTATACGAAATTGAGAGATCACAGTGTGAAGAATCTGACAGAACATGCCACCCCCAAGAAGTACACTTATATACTGAATCAAAGAGTTACCCCACAAAGTTAAGCCCCTGTCACACTGCACCAACGGATGGAAAGAGGATGTAAAACAGAGGAAAACACTTGTCATCTGTTGGTTAATGCGATGTATCCGTTATGTACTCACTGCCTCTGTTTGCTTCCTCTCTATCCCTCCAGCATCCGTTTATTGATGTTTCATCTGCTCAGAAAGTTTTGAACTGCTCAAAACTTTTGAGCGGAAAATGTATCTCAGTGTTATGCAAACAGGCTCAAGGACAGCAATCCATTATCAATCTATCATCCGTTGTGCCACTCCACTGCTCCCAGCTGGGGAGTTGCACCAGTGTCTCAGTAGGTTGTGCTGCTTCTTCCCTTCAATGTAAGCTCTGTTTGGGCCTTTGTACCATCCACAGTGTCTATCAGGTGTTCGTCTTTCCTCCATTCACCAGTCGTCCACGTCCCAATTCCCTTCGTTGCATGCGATCCACAAGTCTGTTCCTGCAACTGCTGTGGTAGTGGTGCGCATGAGATTGTTGCAGGATGCAGCAAGCTTCCACGATGCTCTCACAGTATGTGGCCTGCATGCGCATGGTGGTGAGAAGTATCTGGAACTGCTTGGCCAGGAATTGCCAAAGGCGTTTCTCCACCCCCCGTCTTGCCCTGCGACGAGCCTGTACAGCTTGAAGATCCTCAACTTCACGGGTAAGGTATCTTGAACTGTACAGCTTCATGAGGTAGGTTCTGAGGGAGAACGCATCCATCAACCATCATGAAAGTAAGGCACTATCAATGTGTGGTCATTGGGTAGGGCGTCTTGATCTGGAAAACCCATGATGAGGTTGCGTTCAGCCCCTCGGAGGGTCACTGGCGTTGTATACTCTGGCATGCTGAAGCTGACCAATGCCTGAAAGCAATCAATAGTAGGATGAACTTGTAGTCAGCATCAACCATGGCAAAGAGGAATGATACCTGAAGAAAGCCCTTGTACGTTTGAATAAGTGGACCTCGAGTTGTGGCTGGAAGCTATGCAGGCTATGTGGCTTCCCATCTATGGGTCCAACGGTGTGGGGAAAGTTTCCACCTCTGATACCAACTCTTGTGCAAGTTTTCTCGCAGCCCTTGTTCAGTGTGGCACTTTGAGGAGCTTCCTCCACATATTTTTCGATCAATGGCCTGCACCACTTCCTCTTGACCACTTTGCGATGCTGTTTGGGTGGCACCCATCCAGGGCATACTGCAATGTTTCTGTATGTGGTTCCAAGAGGCCAGGTGGCGCAGAAGTCAGTGCCACCTTCCAGTCCAGAGGGTCCAGTTGGGTGGAAGTTGGTGTAGGCTTGGTCAAACCTGTATGTCTCAGATGCTCTACAACTTCGTTCAAAAATGGCTGGTGGCATCCTCATGAAGTGATGAAGGCACGAGGGTTCTCTTCATGTCCTCCAGCTCCACCATCAACTGGTCATTACAGTCCAAAACTCCATTCTTCTCATGATCCATCCTTGGAACCTACACAGCTCTTGGACGTCTCCTTCTTCTCCTTCTGAAAAAAGGTGAAGACAGTCTGAACAGGTTTGTTCTGGTGCATGAATGATCGCAGCTACGCATATGGATCCCATGGTGGAGAACAATTCATTAATGTGGAAGATTCAAGACCAAGGCGTGAAGAGGTCTGCTACACCACGCTGCTGACTCATACTGAGATCAAGGTGATTTCGCTCCCCTTTGTATAGAAATAACGGTTAGTTTCCGCAGGATGTCCTTTCTACATACTGTAGACATACACCAGATTATCCTAATATACGAGATACAATCCCAGATACAAACGTTTTGTCCATTTTAATCGCTTATATACGAGGATTGTTATACAGTTAAATACTTTTATTTTCCGTGCTGCAAACCTGTATAGGACGTTCGTGTACCTTTTGTTTCCTCACCTCTTTCTGTTTTCAGCTGCAGCAGAAGTGAGTTGAGCGGGATGGCCAGAGATGCAAGAAGAGGATACAGCGGACATTTAAGGAATGATAACGGACATAGACGTTTGTTGCCCATATATGCCATGGATGTACATCGTACGCTGGGCGGAAAGTTCATCCCGCTCACAAAGTTTTGTGGCAGCTTCAAAACTTCTTGTTCTGATGAAATCTTCAGTGGATGGAATGCTCAAAGGGATACAAGCGTATGAAACACATTATGGCATGTGAGTACACCAACGATGCATTAGCAATTTTCCAATGGGATTGGCAACCTTTTTTTAAACGTTTAATCCTCTTTGCATCCGTTAGTGCAGTGGAACAGGGGCTTTAAGCTGTTCTTCCTGTGGAAGACCTCAAACAATCAATTATTGCTTGAAATATTAACTAAAATCTAAAGGCCCTGTCACACTGCCCACACGGAATGCAAACAACCGTTTTTTAAAAAGGAACACAAAGGACGAGAAAAATGTTCCATCCGTTGTTATCTGCTCTCAAAAAGGGCAAAAATTTGCATTACCGAGCGGACAAACACAGAAAAGGAATGGAACGCGGGAAGGAAGATCAGAGCGGATGGGAAAGCGGATTGCGAAACTGGAAGTGGATGAGAGCGGATGGCACATCCGCCGAGTGCTTCCAGGGGCCTCAGCAAAGCGGACGCAGAATGGTACAGCGGATGCAGAAAAAGCGCAGAAAAAACGCCACCCCGAGCGATGAAGCGGTGCACAGTGCATGCAACAGCGGATGAAGCGGATGCACAGCGGAAGCCTAAGCGGGATGCCACATACGGAGGCGAACGGATGCCAAGCGCTAATTGCGCATTCTGGGGGAGTGCATTGCGTAAGTCCCGCGGATATAGAAGGGAAGCAAGGCTCCCAAGCAGGGTCACCATTCGCGAGGGAAAGACCTTGCTGCCGCGACACATCGAGGTCCTTGCCTGCCCTGCCTGCATGCCTGCCTGCAACGCCTTGCCCTGCAGCCTTGCTGCCAGCCTTCCTGCCACCCTGCTCCTAAGCCTCCTGGCCAGCTCCACTGCAGCCTCTGCTCTCTGCCTGCCTTCCAGCCCTGCCCTGCCAGCCTGGCCTTCCAGACTCCTCCAGCCAGTCTTGCCTGCCACCTTGGTGCCTGCCTGCCTGCCTGCCTTCCTGCCAGCCTTTCCTGCCAGCCTTGGTGGCTCTGGGCTGCCTTGCCAGGCTATCTGCCAGCCTCACCCTGCCCAGCCAGCAGCACCCCACAACCATGGAAGAAGCAATAACCTCAGCAAACCTGCCGCCATCCCTGGCAAGAGGACAGGGCACCCTCCTGCCCCTGTCCCTGACTCTCTTCTGCTGGGCTTCTGCTTCTTCAGCTCAGCTCTGTCTTGGTGCTGGAGCTTCTGCTGTCATTGCTCCTGGTGCTGTTTGCTTCTGCTTGGTGCTATTGGTTCAGCATGGCTCTGCTCTGCTTAGCGAGCTGCTCCTGGCCGTTGCGTGCTTCTTGCTAATGCTTTTACTCTGCTTGAAGCGTGCTCCTGGCGGAGCTGGTGCTTCTGCTCATGCTTACTCGCTGAAGCCTGCTCCTGTGGGTGGTGCTTCTGCTCATGCTTACTCTGCTGAAGCTGCTCTGTCTCCTATCTACTGCTGCTGCCTCCCATCCTGCTGATCCTGCTGTCCAGCTCGTGCTCCTGCAACTTTCTCGTCCTGCTCGTGCTCCTGGTTTGCTTCATCACTGGCTCGTCCTGCTTCATGCTCCTGGTCCTGCTTCATGCTCCTGGTCTTGTTGCTTGGCGCTGTGCTGGTACTTACTCTGCTGCTGCTGATTCTGGCTCCTGCCTTGGGGTGGTTGCTGTGCTGTGCTGGCTGCTGCTGCTGATGATGATGATGATGATGATGATCTTGCTGCTGCTGGCTGCTGGTGTCTGGTGCTGCTTGCTGATGAGATGATTATGATCCCTGCCTGGTGATGCATGATGATTGATTGATGATTGATGATGAGATGTGATGATGCCTGCTGGTGCTGCTGCTGGTGGTGGTGTGGAGGAGCAGCCCCCTACTCTAACCCTGGGAGCCCCTTCTGATGAGGGCCCCAATCTGGTCCTGCCAAAGGGGAAAGGAAAGAGGCGTTCATGCGGGGGATGGGAGAGGTAGCCAAACATCCCCAATTTTGAAGAGGAACACGAGGATGAGGTGCTGGTTGGCTAAGAGGAGAATGACTATCTGTCGGGCGGAAGGGACACCGCGCTTGTTCAGGGACACCAAAAGAAATGCAGGCTTGCTTGGAGAGGAGGAAGGCAAGAGAGTATCGGTTTACACTTCGGAGATTGCTCCCTCGCTGGTGGACAGCACAGCACACCTGGTACGTGGAAGCTGCACCTCAAGAAATCTGGCCAGGCCACGGTTAAGCTGACGACAGAGAGGACCATATGTTTCCATGCCAGGTGCAGCTTTCCTGGAGGGTCGAGATTCCGCCACGGAGGAGGCGGCAAGCAGCCCCTTCTCACAGACCCTCTTCTCTCCCGCAGCCTGCTGAAGCAGTTCCTCTTGCTGGCCGAGAAGTCAGGCTCCTGTCTCCAGAGGCAGGTTTCTGTGGGAGCGTGCCAAACGGTGGAGAAGCCCACGGACCAGCCTGTTGTAACCGTGTGGAGCACGTGGAGGACTCCCTGGTGCGGTGGGAGAAAGGAGACGGTGCGTCCATCACGCCCCTACCCGCATCCACCCCAGCGAGCTCCCCTCCACAGAAAGGCAGCCCAAGGCCAGAACAGGAGGGGCAGAGCCACAACTGTCCTGCTGGAGATCAGGGAACACCATCTGGACCAGATAGATCTCTCTCTCCAGGCTTGGTCACACCGACTCCTCATGCCTCCAACTGCAAGCCTGCCTCCCCTATGTTCACCAGACCATCCGTGGACATGGCGGACCCAGTACCGAGGTGGTGAAGGACCGGATCATCCGAAGTTGCTTCAGCAACACTCCAGATCCAGAGAACCTGCTCCCACCCAGTCCAGGTCTGCTTCTCCACCCCAGGTGATTTCCTCCATTCAAGGCTTTCCAGAGCCCCTCACCTAACAGGGCTATGTGCTACACAGGAGGAACAGCAGCACAGGCAGCAAAGCCCTTCCCAGTCCCAGGCACAGAAGTCATCAGACCGACACGTTGCACCGTTCCTTGATGCCACCAATGCCACCACGACACTGATGCCACCGATGCCAATGATGCACCCATGACACTGATTGCCACCAGCATGCACGATGCCACTCACGACACTGATGCCACCCACGCCGTCCTCACCCAGCTGCAGACAGCAGACAGGCCCACTACAACTGCTCCTTCCTCCACCCCACAGCCAAGCCCGGCCTCAGTACATCTGTCCTCAGTACTGGGGCTGACACAACATGGCATGGAGGAAGGAGCTCTCAACATACGGTCTGAGCCAGCTGTCTGAGAGCTTTCTCAACACACCCTCACCTGTTGTCCTTTCGGGGCCAGGCACCCCAATGGCGCTTCAGACAAGCACTCCAGCACCAGCCACCTCCACAGTACCTGGACCCTTCACCCTGAGACTGGGGCACACCTCCGAGTGACAAGAGGAGTGCCAGAGACTGGCCTGGCTGGCTACCTGTGGACTTTAATTTGGACACTTGACTTTGGTCATTTTTCTTTTACAGCTTGTTGTTCAATAAAATTTTTCTTTGATTCACACATTGCTTCATTTATTTTTTTATAAAGTCTTGCGTGGTTAAGATAGCAGTGGGGTGGGCAGGGATACCTATGGGATGGCTAATAGCTGTGGGATAAATAAACCTCCAGTGCAAGCATAGTGGGACTGTATTGTCCACCATCCCAGCTGCCACACATATGGACCTTTATTATCAATAATAATGTAATAATCATCCACACCATGTCAACACAAACACAAACTTCTTTATTAAATGCCCTGTTCATTGTAGGCCCACGCCAACATACATGGCCCAATCTCATCGTAGTGATGAGACAGGCTGAAGGAAGCATCCATTAAAGCATCTATCATCCTGTCTTGCAACTCCAACCGCCTCCAGCTGGGGAGTTGCACCAGTGTTCTCAGGAGGTTGCGCTGCTTCTTCCTTCACGTGAGGCTCTGTTGGGGCCTTGCACATCCTGATGTGTCTATCAAGTTTTGCCCTTGCCTCCATTCCCAGGCTCCATGTCCCCATTGCCTTGTTGGAGGTCCACGAGCCTGTTTTGCAAGACTGGGGTAGCGGGTGCGCATGAGATTGTGCAGGATGCAGCAAGCTTCCACGATCCTACTCACGGTCGGTGGGATGCTGCAATGGGTGGTGAGAGAGTACCTGGAACCGTTGGCCAGGATGCCAAAGTGTTCTCCACCACCACCACCTTGCCCTGGAACAGCCTGTAGTTGAAGATCCTCTCTTCACGGGTGAGGAGTCTGGAGGTGTAGGGCTTCATGAGGTAGGTTCTGAGGGAGAAGGCATCATCCCCACGATGAAGTAGGGCACATCTTGTGTGTCGTTGGGCAGGGGGTCTGGATCTGGGAAGCCCACAGTGAGGTTGCATTCCAGCCCCTACTTGAGGTCACTGGCGTTTAAATACCTGAGCATCTTGAACATGAGCCATTGCCTGAAGCATCGATGTACATGAACTTGTAGTCAGCAATCGACAATGGCGAAGAGGACGATGCTGAAGAAGCTCTTGTAGTTGAATATAAGTGGACCCCAACTTGGCTGTTGCTTTTGCAGGCCACGTGCTTGCCATCTATGGCTCCACAGCGGTGTGGGGGAAGTTCCACCTGATACCACTTCTCTGCAACTTTCTTCCATCCTTCTTCAATGGTGGGGCACTGGAGAGCTCCATCATTCTGTGATGATGGCCTGCACCACTTCTCTGACCACAATCTGAATGGTGTTGTGTGGCACCCTCCAGCCGTATTGCATGCTCCTGTAGGTGGTTCCTGAGGCCAGGTGGCGCAGGTGAGTGTCACCTTGAGCCAGGTTCCAGGCTGGGCCGGAAAGTTGGTGTTTGCCTTGGTCAACCGGGGTGTCAGCCGCTCCACAACTTCATCAAACATGGCTGGAGGCATCCTCATGAAGTTCTGGAATGCACGAGTGTCTTCGTTCCTGAGCTCCACCATCAGCTTGTTGTACAGTCCGTACTCTGCTCTTCTGGGCAATCCATCTTCATACCCAGACGCTTCTTGGCCGCCTTTTTCTTCCTGTAGTAGAGGTTCACAGAGCCTGGTAGATGGCTTTGCACTGTTGCAGAATGATGGTGGCTGCCAAAAGTACTTTGTTACGATTCACAGTGGACATGACTGGATGCTGTGGAAGAGCAAGAGTCATATGTAGCTGCAGAGGTCTGCACAGCTGAGCTGCTGGACTGAAAAGTGAGATCCAGGTTAGTTGCTCCCCCTTTTTATAAGGCAATATAGGTTTTCCCTTATGTGTCCTTTTTGCATCCTCTAGGCACCCTCTAGACATCCTTTATGTCTGAGATAGTCCCCTCTGCAAACGTTTTTTTTTCTGTTTTAAATGCTTTGTTTCTGTGCTGCATCTGCTAGCAACCTGTTCTGCATCCATTCTGCTGCGTCTGTTCTGCTTCTCTCTGCGTCCGTTTTACCGCGCTGGAGGGATGGATGTTGCGCGGATGCGAAGCGGATGCCTAGTGGAATATAGCGGATGTGTAATGGATGCAGAAACGGATACCTAGCAGATGCCTAGCAGATGCAGAACGGACGCCATTG
>BHFT01012481.1:0-14156 GCA_004320025.1 Laticauda laticaudata
TTCTGCTGAAACGTTGCTACAACTCTAAAAGCACTACAATGATGTGGGATAATACCCGAAGGAAGCTGAACAGCACATATACATGATGTTTCTTCAAATATATTAAATTTCCAAATCTGCCCACATTTTCTTTTTTTTTCAAATATTAGTCATTATAATGTGTAAATGTGTATATAAAAATATTCCTCCACAAACTATTTAACACTGTTTTCCTAAGTACTATATTTTCATAATAAATTAATAGTGATCCTGCACACAATGAGATCACTCTGGATGTAAGAAATCTATGGATTCTATAGTTGTTATTCTCTGCATAATGCTTCAGATTCTGTTGTGTAGTGTTGTGATTCTGCTCATCTAAATTCCTTTGGGCAAACCATTTTTTTCTCTATTCGTTTATCTATGTCTCTCATTTTTTTACTAACTTGATAAAGAGCCACAGAAATAGGCCCATATCGATAAGGTTGGGACTTAGTTCTCCTTGAATTGTTAATGGAAGTTATTCTAGTCTATGTGCAAATGGAATTTATTTTAGTATGCTTTAAGAGAGATCATCTAATTAGTTATTGTTGGTGGAGTTTTTTGCCTTGGAAAATAATTGAAAGGCTTTCTACAGATACTCAGAAGAATGTGTTTGAAAATGCCATTCTAGATGATGCAGAAAGAAAAACAGAACACACTAATAATTTGGTTTAAAGACCAAGGTTGCCACTTTTATTGAAATACAATAACTTAAACTGAAGTGTTACTCAACAAGCCAATAGTCCTTAGTGTAGTAAGTAATCATATAGCCTGGGGGCAGCACTAATGTATCCTGCATCTTTTAAAGATGTGATCTCCAATGATGCAGCTTCCAAATTGGTTCAGATTTAAGCAAGGATGTAGTTTTTCCCATAGGGCTTTGATTTAGACAACAAATAGCATAGGCAGGGTCTTTCTACAACAGTCTAGAGGGCAAGGAAGAATATTGTATTGAAAAAAGTACAGTACTATACAATGCAGTACAGATTTTGCAAAGAACTTTATTCTACAGAGGACAATTCCTTCAACAAATACATCATAATTACTAAATCTGTTTAACGCTTTAAGATCACATCATAGATTAATTATAGCAAGATCTCTCTCTAGCTCAGGGGTCCCCAAACTTGGCAACCTAAGACTTATGGTCTTCAATTCCCAGAATTCTCCAGCTGGCTGGAGAATTTTGGGAGTTGAAGTTCGTAAGTCTTAAAGTTGCCAAGTTTGGAGACCTCTGCTCTTGCTTTTTCTCTCATTCTCTCCACACATATTCTCAAAATCTTTTTGCATTACTTATACTTTTACTTTACCCATTAGTAAACTGAAGTGTGTCTCTCATAGCAAGGTAAATATAGCAATATACTAAATCCCTCTCAGCCATAAGACAAATATTTATGTCTCTTGGTTCCACAAATAAAATGTCCTATTGGGTGGTGAATCCGTTTTCACTAAAATGCTACTTTATAATATCTTTAAAATATCAAGCAGCATTATGATTTTGTGCACTCATTCCTTCCTTCACCAATAGTCAGCATTCATCAATCATAACAACAAGATTTGGAAGGTGAATAATTAAGGTATGTTGTTAAAACTTTTGACTGTTATTGCAGATATATAATATCATTTTTTCTGAATCCCCTACTGACATACATATATGCACACACATGTACACATTATTCTTCTTACTTTTTAAAATGTCTTTTCTTTAATACTTTTGAAAATTAAATGCAAGAATCTTTACTCAAGTTTAACAGTATTTATGGCCCAACTATATGCCACATCTCTTAACTCTATTGAATTTAATTATCAGTTAATTATTTCAATGATTTTAGTAAGGGAACACCTCTCATAAAGTTATATTGAGCTGCTTTAAGCAGAAATCTTATGTACATTCCATTATTGCTGATCCCATCAGTAGCCCATTATGCTTTTTCTTTACTGTAGACTTTCTACTGGTGGACAGAGTTCTTTAATGTTAATAATATTCCAATTTTATAGATCACCTTAATGGTCAAAGTTGTTAAAGGGGAGAAAAGCTATCTTTTTCTAAGTTCTGCCCAGGAAAATGAAGAGGCTTGAATTTCTGCTTTGTACTTCAGCATTCAGATACTTTTTAGGTTAACAGGGTTACCGTTCCCAGGAACTGTCAATCTTGGACCCTTGGAAGAAGGAAGAAAACAGTTTTTTACAAATCAGGCCTACAGCTTGTTAGGCTGTTTCAACATTTCAGAAGTAGGATATTCGTTAAAATCTTTAGGATTTTTACAGTATAGACCATTCTATTTCTTATGTTTCCTTCTTAATATAATTGCCCTCTAACAGGATACATTTCTGTAACCTGATTAGAAATGTCCTTTACCTCTTTCAACTGCAACCAATTGACCTCCAAACAGCAACAAGAGAGGTCTGGATTATAACCCCTCTCAAATTCAAACTTTCATTGTCACTCTGAGTTCTTTCTGGAGCTGAAAGTCAGCCAAGGTCAATGCATTTATACAGGGTATATTAGTGAACTGTACCTCATGACAGCTCCATAGCTGAAATAGTTTGAGGTAGAAAGGCTGATAGAAACATCTTTTAAAACTTTCCCATTAGTATATTCATTATGTGGGAAAGGTATTTTTGTGATGATAGAGAAAATCAAAGCAATTATTAATGTGTTCATTTTTGGTCAAGAAATCAATTAATGACCCCTGGGTCATGGAACTCTATTTTTAAATACCTCCTTATCTTAGAGTAGCTTAGAGGAGTGATATCCTTTTGGTCCTGGAAAATACTCTTGAAGCACAGATGTTAACTATGAAGAAAATTTATATTCTAAAGCTAGAAAAGGTATACATTTTCCAAATATCATGATTGTTATTCCCAATAGAGATGTTGTTCAAAGAAGCCCTATGACTCATTGATTAACTACAAGTATATTGTTTGGATTTTTTAAAAATTCTTTCTATGTACCATCATGCTTGTTGCAGGTGCTACAATATAGAGCCTTTATGATATTCCAGAATGTTTACTCCATGAACACAGCTAAACTTAAGCAGCTATGTCATTCCAAAGAGGAAGCCTACAGAAAAGGTGACAGAATACTGCACAACTAGGCCAGTAACATATTAACAAGAGACAACAGAGCAGCAAAAAGAAAATACTCTGAAAAGTTAAGGAATCAGTTCTCAACAAATGAACCAGCAAACCTGTAGAAAACTCTTTAAAACATCACTGGCTCCAGCAAACCTCCCTCCCAGGCAAAAGGAAATCAACAGCTAGCAGATGACTTGAATGTGTTTTACTGCAGGTTTGAAAGGAAACTACAGCCATCTATCTCCACAACCTACATCTCAAACACACCAACAACAGCCAAGCCTCCTAAAACTGGCCCCAATCCATTTGGTTGACAACCTCTGATGATTACAGAAAAAGAAGTGCAAGATCTATTACACAGACAAAAGCCAGGAAAAGCACCAGAGCCAGACAAAATAACTCCTTGCTTAAAAGTCTCTGCTGACCAATTGGCCCTCACCTTCACCTGAATCTTCAATAGATCACTAGAGAACTGCTATGTTCCTTCCTGCTTCAAATGCTCTGCTATCATCCCAGTGCCAAAGAGGCCCTCCATCAAGGAACTGAATGACTACCGACCAATTGCTCTAACATCTGTAGTTATGAAAATTTTTGAAAGGCTTGTGGTGTCCCATCTGAAAACCATCACAGATCCACTGTTGGATCCCATGCAATATACATACCAAGCAAATAGATCAACAGATGATGCTGTTAACATGGGCATTATATCCTACAACACCTTGAATCTCCAAATACCCGCACAAGGGTCCTCTTTGCAGACTTCAGTTCAGGATTCAATACCATCATTCCAGACACTCATCGAAGTAAATTAAAGCAACTAGTGGTACCTGAACACACTTGTAAATGAATCATAAGCTTCCTAACAGACAGGAAGCATCAGGTAAAGCTAGGCAGAATCACATCCAATACCTGTACAATCAGAACAGCCCCTCCCCAAGGCTGTGTGCTTTCTCCACTTCTCTTCTCCCTATATACCATTGACTGCATCTCAAATGATCCATCTGTTAAAATGCTGAAGTTTGCTGATGACACAACAGTAATTGGTCCCATTTGTGACAATGACGAATCCGCATACAGACAGGAATTATACAACTTGCCTCATGGTGTAACCGGAACAATCTGGAATTGAACACACTCAAAACCGTAGTAATGGTAGACTTTAGAAGAAACCCTCCCATACTACTACCTCTTACAATACTAGACAACACCATATCAACAGTAGAAACTTTCAAATTTCTAGGTTCTATTATATCACATGACCTAAAATTCTTTGTTGTACTTTTTTGATAACGTTTTTAATGTTAACATTAAAAACGTTATCAAAAAAGTACAACAAAGAATGTTCTTTCTGTGCCAACTCAGGAAGCTCAAACTGCCCAAGGAGCTGCTGATCTAGTTCTACAGAGGAATGATTGAGTCTGTCTTCTGCACCTCTGGTCTGGTTTGGTTCTGCAACCCAACAGGACAGATGCAGACTTCAGAGAGTAATTAGGACTGCAGAAAAAACAATTACTACCAACCTGCCTTCAATCAAGGACCTGTATACTGCACAAGTCAAAAAAGGGCTGTGAAAATATTTACAGACCCCTCACATCCTGGACATAAACTGTTTCAACTCCTTCCCTCAAAACGCTATAGAGCACTGCACACCAGAACAACTGGACAGAAGAACAGTTTTTTCCCGAAAGCCATCACTCTGCTAAACAATTCCCTCAACACTGTCCAACTATTTACAAAGTCTGCACTACTATTACTGTTAAACTTCTCATCACTTCTTATCACCCATCTATTCCCACCTGTGACTGTATGACTGTAACTTTGTCTCTTGTATCCTCATGATTTATATTGACTGTTTCCTAGTATTATTTGATTGCTGGTTGTACTCTATGACTATCATTAAGTGTTGTACGTTATGATTACTGACTCTTCACAAATGTATTTTTTCTTTTATATATACTGAGAGTATACACCAAGACAAATACCTTGTGTGACCAATCACACTTAGCCAATAAAGCCAATATTCTGTTCTATTCTGTCTTTTAAATACAGTGCAACTCTACCTCCTCTTTTATTGGGTCTGATTTTTTTTTTTGAACAGTTGGTATCCTTCTATCAGTATGTTCCAGTCATGAGTTGCATGCCACCAAGTTTCTGTTATTCCAACTATATCATATCTACCTTCATGTATTAATAGTTCAAATTCACCCTGTTTGTTCCCAGACTTTGTGCATTTGAGATCTTTCTGTCTGACTCTAGGTATGCTTCCTATGTCTCCTATTTGGTATTTGTGTTTGTATTCCTTCCCATGCTTCCTTACTTCATTATTTGACTTGCATTCCAGGGGTTTTTGCTTGGAAACAGGTCCTGGAGATTCTAAAGACTGGTCACCTTTTCCCCTCAATTTTAGTTTAAAGTCTCCTGATAAATTGATAAATAGGGAGATATTTACACAAAATAGATTCGAACAGCTCAACACAATGGTCAGATATGGGAGATTCCATTCTATAATCTACAATGGACATGTCTGCAGTTGCAGAGTGGCAGAGGTAGAAGACCTTGCTCACTACCTATTTGACTGTTGCCTGTATAAGAAGGTGAGAGATAGGTTCCTCGGTCTATATACAAAATGAATGACCCATTGGGATCCCCATATCAAAACAACTTACCTAATGTGTGGCCAGAATCTGAAAATCACACTTAACATAGCACAGTACTTAAGCAAAATGGTTCAGTTTAGATTTGCATATGTGGAACTGATTGAGGTAGATTGCAGGGGTGACACCAAAATATAATTTTATCATATTTTTATCGATATCTTAAATTGTTGTATTTTTTCCAATTTCAGTTTACACTGTATTTCATTCCAATTTCATTTTATATTTCATTTTATTCCCATTTCACTTAAAATTGTATTTTATCCAATTCCATTTTAAATTGTTTTTATCAAATTTTAGTAATAAATTGGTTTGTGAATTCTGCACTTTGATAAGGCTCAAGGGAAAACAACTCAAATAGCTTCGGAAACTCTTAAAAATAAGATCATAAAAACCCAGACCAGCACAATACCAGTGAGAAAGAAAAACAAGAAATCCAGGAAGAAACCAGCATGGCTGCACAAAGATCTCTCTGACAAATTTAAAGACAAAAAGGATAAGTACAAAAAGTGGAAAGACGGACACACAACTAAGGCAGAATATCAGCAGATAGCCAGAATCTGCAAAGACAAAGTCAGGAAAACGAAGGGCAGACTTGCAACAAAATTCAAAAATAATAAAAAGTTTCTTCCAACATATAAATAACAAGAAAAAAAATCAAGGAAACCATCACTCCACTAAAGAGAGAAGACATCAAGGAAGTAAGAGGCAACAGAGAAAAAGCAGAGTTGCTTATCTCATTCTTTGCATAGATTTTCATGCAAAAAGAATGCAGCCTGATAGCTCAACCTACCAAAAACATAACTGTAAAAAAGACTAGAAACAAAAGTTAAAATAAGCAAAAAAAATGGTAAGAGAACACTTGTCTGATCTTGATGAAAACAATCACCGGGACCTGGTAGATTACATCCCAGAGTTCTAAAAGAGCTGGCAGATGTCATCCCAGGACCACTATACCACATCTTTCAAAAATCCTGGAGCACCGAGGAACTACCAGAGGATTGGAAAAAAGCTGATGTGGTTCCTATCTTCAAAAAAAAAAAAAAAAAGNAAAAAAAAAAAAAGGCGGGGGGAATCAGATCCAAGAAACTATAGATCAGCCTTACATGAATTCCTGGGAGAATACTGGAAAAAAATAATCAAAAAGAGACCTATGAACATCTAGAAACAAATAAACTAGTAGCCAGCATGGATTTATTAAAAAACAGACAAAATGATTAAATTAGCAGATTGTGGTAATGTTGGGACTCTTAGAAGGGAAGTTCCGAACAATGTTTTCAAGTTCTCTGCAGAAGGCTGTCAATTCCAAGACTCTTGGTTGTCTTTTATCCAAAAAAATGATATTTCTAGAACAGATGGGAAAAGAAATATCACTTCAGGCACAAAGACTTTTAAAATCAGATCCAATTTAGGATTAATGGAGTCTTAGGATTCCAGCAGTTGCCTAATTAAATCATGAGTCTTAAGCCAAGCTTCAAAAGCTTGAAAGGATTTATCAGGACCAAACATGTTGGCATGACCTCTGTGAAGCTGAGTCTGAGACACGTAATTTACGATCACCAATGACCTTATTTCCCCCCATCCCTGTGGGTGTATCATAATTCAGATTGTCCAACAGAACACATTAATGGGCTAGATGTCATCAATCATGTTCTCCAATAGAGGATTTTCATGCCCAGAATACCCAGTTGCCTCAGTTACAATCTCTGTAAGATAAGAATCGGAATGCATTTGGTTTAATACTGCCACACTACCCTCAAATTTCTCTCCCCCCCCCCATTCATGGCAACTCTACAACAGCATGAACTTTTATGAGTGTGACATAGAGATTACGAGGATGTCATTGAAAGAGAAAAGTATGAGAAATCAGGAAAGACAAAGTTGTGTCATTAATGTAGATTAACAAACTTCACAACTCTTCCTCAGCAGTCTCTGGAGAGAAGACACCATTATGAAGACATTAGGAGTCAATTCCTTGGGTTAAACTATTTTCCTACCACACAAGTCAAGTTTCTCGGACATGCCTGACAGGAGACACAATAGCCCTCAGATATTATTTGTAAACTTTTTCGCTTACATGCTCTTCTCTAAGTGACCCTCTGCACATCGGAATCTGGAGAAGTTTGGTCCCATGAGAAATTTTTCTCACTAGTAATTTATCACCACCAATATTTTCAGCCTCATTCTGCACTACTTACTCTATTTGACTGTCCTTTGTGTAAACATCTGACTGAAAAGTGAAATGATCTGTATCAGTTAGGAATAAATGCACCAGATCACTGTAGGACACAGGTTTGTGGAACAGCCACAGATTGTGCTTCAGAACATCACCTTTCTCTCTTCCAGAGACTGAAGATGGTTGCCAGGATGTTTGATAGTCTCCTACTTTTGCTCTTCTGTTAGAACAGAAAGGGATTGATTTGGCTCATGAAATTATGATTCCTGCTTCCGATCTTGGGTGCTCCAGGGAGTTCTGCCTGCCAGCTTGGAATTGAAATGTCCACTGAATTTGAGATCCGGATAAAGAAAACCACTGAACCTATTACATGCCAGGGAACCATGTCTTGGTATAGGTCATCCTCTATGTACAAAACTTCGCCTGAAAAATGTTCCTCTTCAAGTGTGTCCTATGAGTCCGTCTCTTTCGTAAGTTCTTCATTGATGGATTCCATTCCCTCGCGTCATTTCATTTAACACTCGTCCATTTTCTTTTTACTTCATGCAGTCCTATTTTGCAGACTGTCGTAAATGTTCTGAAGTTTTGACTTTTCTATGCTTTCCTCTTCTGTGAATAGATCAAAACCCAACTATGGGACGAATAAAACCTGAAACAATCCGAGATTTATCATTTCCCATCCAAATACTGAGCTTCATCCCTCGGAATTCTCCGAGGTGTGTTAAAGTAGATTGAAAGTTTTAATAATGCTTCACCCAGCCCATTTGCATTAAATAACTATTCATTGAATTCCAATTTCTGATCCTTAATGCTAAGGATCAACTAAGAAGAAGAGCTGGAAGTTAATACATGATAACCAGTGTTTCCTTCTCCTGGATGCATTACAAATTAATTTATTTCGTCATTTACCCTTCTTTAAAGATGATAATGTGACATTTTGTTAATTCTGAATTTATAAATCAAACTTATTTCTAAAATACTAGAGTGGGAGGTCTACACTATTCTTACAATGGTAGCACCTGAGTCGCAAAGAAGGAAAGCACTCCAGAATGAAAATTATATATCAAGAAGAAAAAACCAAGATGCCTATAGGAGATATATTTCCTGACATACAGTAAGCAATGTAACCGTTGTGAACACACTTTGCTCCAGAATTCTGGATTCTACCCAACACTTAATCACCACAGAACCATGAATAGCATATGGATCCTTATGAAATCTCTCTTTATATCTTCTAGGCGTCCTCTTTGCTTCTAAGTAATCAGGAGAGACTATTACCACTATAAGCAATTGCACACTCTCTTCTTCTCTTAACAACCTTTGTCAGGATGCTAAGCATCACAACTCTGATGTGACACTGTCTAAATGTTTATCTTGGAGTTATTGTTCTTATTTCACTCATTTTGTTATCGTTTTAATTAGTTCTCCTTTAACTCCAGGTAGTCTTCTTCTTCATCTTTGATTCAATTTCCATCCATTGTTTCTTGTCTTCGTGCCTTGTTCTCTAGGTTTTTAAAATGTTCATAGCTAGCCCTTATATTTGTGGCATGATCCTCTCATATATTCGGAAATTAGACTGCTATCAATGTTTCCTTACTCCTTGCTTTTCTCTAGATCTTCTAACTGTTTTCTTGGGTTAGTCTCAAGATGAAACATAATCTTTTACAACTTTATGTTGAGTTTTTACTTTGAGATAGATTTGTCAGAATGATCTGGTTTCAGATTCAGATTACTCTGGACGTAAATGTAAAATTCTAAGACTTCTACACTAGAATTGTAGCGTATTCTGTGATTTCTTAACCTGCGTGTGAAACTATCTCCATCGCCATCTTCCGTCATCCTCATCAATACAATATTATTATATTTAATCATCATCTGTAGTGGACTACTCAGTTTTGCTTCTCTTTGGTTTTGGATCTGCATATTTACCTTATATATCTCCAGGTAGGTGAGTCTATTCTTGACTAAGCAATATCAAAGAGATAAAATTGAAAAAAAAAAAATAATTTTTTCTATTGAGGAGATAACAACATGAATATTTTTACAGTAGGTAAATAATATTCAAACCCGCTAATGCACGATTTTTTCATTCATATGATCAACAAGAACCGCCCAGCTTTCTGATACAATCTCAACACTAGGCTACAACACTCTAACACTATGTTCAATGCTCTGAATCAGAA
This sequence comes from Laticauda laticaudata, assembly GCA_004320025.1. Lineage (NCBI taxonomy): Eukaryota > Metazoa > Chordata > Lepidosauria > Squamata > Elapidae > Laticauda > Laticauda laticaudata. The sequence continues at coordinate 10,110 of BHFT01012481.1, forward strand.
GCTTTGATGGTACACGCTCTATTCATGCGCAGAAACCAATTTTGCCAACTACACAGCTGTGGAAGAAAGTAATTTTTCTGGCTCTGTTGATGGCTAAGTAGGACATCTCCACCAGCAATGTCGAAACTTATAGCTGCCACACACAAGTCACACAGTCTGTGTGGTTTTTCGTACCGTGGCAAAAGTGAAGTTGGGAATGCAGTTGAACTTTGATGCCATCAAATCAAACCATAATTTTGTTCGTAACATAGGAGTGCGTGGAGTTTTCCTAGAGAGTAACAATTATTAGCTTGTTAGATCTGAGAGTTAAAAACAACTTTGGTGACATGCCTCGGAGACCCCGAAGACAACTTGAGTTGGCTCTATACAGATCTTGCAAAATAATGCTGCATACAATGTGGAAAGCATAGATAAATACTGGAAGTAGATAAAGTACCCGGTCACTTTGTTGAGAAATAACAGATTGCGGGTGGTCAAAGTTTTGCTATTTCTACATTGAGGAATTTGAGAGTAGGAATAGAGAATAAGAATAATTGAAGTCCTACAGAAGAAACAAGTCAAGATCCTATTAGAGCAGAGTTAGACAACTATTGTCATTACTGCTTGACCATCCAATTACAAAAGTGGTGAGAGTGGGCTGCTATGTCGGCTTGTATTACATCGGTGAGTGTGAGCAGTTGGGAGCACAGGGAGAGGAGAGAAGCTGGAGTTGAGGGAGGGAAGATTGGGTCCTTGACATTAGAACCTCAGGCCATTGCTTTGATCAAACCCTTCCACAATACACTCAGATTGAGAGTCTGGTTTGGGCTCAGTGGAGACTCAAAAAGAAAGATCAATGTTCCAAGTGTAACGATTAAATTGCTTCATTTTTTATTCATCTTACAATATTAATGACTTACCAGGGTCTCAATCAAGGATCCTGTACATGCTAATACTAAAGTCAGGAGCTAGAGCAACTTGACAGGAGTCACCCCATACCATGGTGTACCAGGATTGTAATCACCAGTGTGGTCTACTTTTCCTAAGCCACGAGTAGCCACATGCATCCAAGATGGATAGCTGCACAAATGGACCCTCCAAATTACGCACACCGAAACCAATGCAAAAATTTACAAACATAATAGATGGAGTGTACTTGAGCATAGATATTTGCACCAAATTAGTTAGTAAATAGGAAGGTTTAACTAAATCCCTACAGAATTGTACAATAAACCAACTATCTAATCCATAGTGACCTTAATAAAGTATTTCAAAATGACCAACCATACATTAGATTCATATATTATAACGAACACTCTCTAGAGCTAAAGGAGTTCACTCCCCTCCCCACCTGAAAAGAAATCTTTCCAAAGACAAAACACAAGCGAGAACTTTCAGTCAGGTTTAGCTTCATAGCAGCAACCACAGTTGAACACAGAGAACAGTTGAGCTAAGCCACGCCCAGGCTCCTTGCCGACCCCTTCTTGCTCACTACAAGCAATACTTGTTTCATTTTCAAAACAGCCCAACTCTCCACACACTACACAGCATGCTAGCCAGAATAATACAATGATCTGGTAAAGAAGAGATTCCCCCCCCCCCTATTTTCCCCCAAAAACTAAGCCCACCACCTATTTTTTATAGCACATTGTGTGTGTATGTGTGTGCTGTGCATGGAATTGGTGCCTAATGTGTTTGTGTGTGTGTGTATGTATTATTATATTAAAACTGTTTATATATGTGTTTCCTTCCTCGTTGTTTATCCTCATTCATCTGCAGTTGTGCTTTCAAAGTTGTAGTAGATTTTGCGGCAGAATCTCATCTCCAATCATCAGGCTCTGTTATTGAGTTCGTGTTGGGTCAGGCTATCCACAGCCTATAGTTTTAAATATTGAGCTTACCTAATCTGTTTATTCTTTCCCAATGGTTTTCTTCATCCTGATTGTGGGATCTTGGTCTGTGTTTATTGGCTTGGACGTTGTTGCTTGGGTTCTGGCTTCTCGGTCTGTTTTGTGGCTGATTTGTCTGGCAAACACTTTGTTCCTTTGTTGGAGGCTGTTTTAAGGTTGTTTAGAAAAATTGTTCAGGTTTTCTTTCTTTTCCATGCGCAAATCACAAATGTGTCATCGATGTTATCGTAGCCATAGTTGGTTGTCGGTGGCATTACCAGGGCTCTGCATTGAATTTCTTTTCATGAACAGTTGCAATACAGTGACAAGGTGTATCCCACCACTGAATTTAAAGTTAAACATACGAACCTCAATAACAGAACTTATATGCAAGAGATCTGGCTGAAACGTTGCTACAATTTAAAATCACTACAATACGTGGATAATACCCAAAGGAAATCTGAACACACACACACACAATAATGTATTATATATAGGTCATATTTATTCTTATTAGTTTACACTTGTTTTTATTTTATTTTAATGTATGCTTCGATGAGGTTGTGTCCTTTATGTTCTGTACTTTGATATCGGCTTAATGAGTTCAACAAATAAACTATCTAATAATATCATAGAAGCAAGTTAGATTATAAAATCTAATGATTCTGATCTGTGATCTGACCCAAATATAGCTATAGTGCAATCTTTGTTGCTTTCAATAGTTGATGATTTGTTTCAAGTGCTGAATGATTAAATAGTCATTTCCTTTTTTCATGGATTGCTCCCGAAAGAAGGGATTAGTTTTCCAGCAATTGTCCCAACTGCTCCTATCCATTTCAGATGGACCTTTATTGGTCTCTATCATCTTAATATCCAGAAAAGGGAAGAGAATTTCATGAGGACTTTGACCCGGCTTTCAGGAATTGAATGTGTTGTTACTTCACACACGATTCTACCAGTGGCGGACATACAACACCCCTCCTGATCGTCTCTAAAGTTACAAGTCTAATTGGTTGTCCACTACAAGAATATATAAATTTGGGACAGAGTTCTTTCTTCCATTTAACATTTAGAGCGGCGTTTTCCAGGACCCATTGAAGGAAGGTATGGATCATGGAACAATTGGAACATTTGATTAATAGACAGGCAGACTTTACAAATATCTTCATTAGTATCTTGGAGTTTGCTTTTCGAGGAAAAAAAGCAACAATATGCTTGTGGAACCAAACTCCTTGGAAATCTTAAAGATCGATGTTTCCACGTCTTATTCAAAGAAGTTTTTTTCGTCAAAGTCGGAAAGATGCACCTCAAAAATGCCTCGAGCCTGAAAAGGAATGGAGGCGAATGTGGATCCCATTGCAACCTCCATTACACATGCTATTAAGCCTTGGCTATGCCTTGAATGCTGCATATTCCTTTAGATCCAGGAGGAGAAGCAAGAAAGTCCAAGAGAGGTTGGAGACTCCAAGGCTGCAGCCATGGCAGGTATGAGGTCCCTACCAGGATCCATGAAACTCCAAAGGCCAACAGACTGGCCAGTCTAATCACTTAGGGAATAAAGTTGTGGAGATAGGGGATAAGGGGTTTTGGCTGAATCCTAGCAAGAACAAATGGCTTTAGCTGAGAGGTGGTATTCAGCAGGTTCTGACCAGTTCTAGAGAACTGGTAGCGGAAATTTTGAGTAGTTTGGAGATCCGGCAAATACTACTTCTGACTAGCCCCACCCCATCTGACTAGCCCCACCCCATCCTGAGTCCCAGCTAATTGACTGGGTCTTCTTTGGTTGCCCTGCACAGGAGAACGGAACTGGAAAGCAGGTTAGTGAGTGGGGAGGGAATGGGAATTTTGCGGTAATCTTCACCCAGGAGTGGGGAGTGAATTGGGATTTTGCAGTATCCTTCCCCTGGAGTGGGGTGGGAATGGAGATTTTACAGTATCCTTCTCACCAAGGATAGTGAGAAGGATACCCACCAGGTGGATACCCACCTACCCACCAAGCCACACCCACCAAGCCATGTCATGCCAAACCCACCAAGCTACACCCACAGAACTGGTAGTAACATTTTTTTGAATACAACCACTGCTTTAGCTGCATGGATCTTCAAGATCTGGTAATTTAACATCTTTAGTTCTGAATAGTGTTGCACTACCCCTGAAAGAATTGATCTACAACTTTGGG
>BHFT01012483.1:0-11812 GCA_004320025.1 Laticauda laticaudata
CGTTGTTGTCCGCTCTGTTTATGCAAATTTGGGGCACTTTTGAGAGCGGATAACAATGGATGGAAAACTTGCTCATCTGTTGTGTCCTTTTTACATATGTTTTGCATCCGTTGGCTGGTGTGACCTCGCCTTTACTCACAGGAAGTACTTGATATTAAAAAGAGAAGTAAAATGTTATGATTAAGTACTGAGAATAAAGATCATAAGGTTGGTTGGTTCAAAGCAAAAACTGCTAATGCTATTTATTTTTCTGTCTGCTACCAAAAGAGGACTCTTTTGTTTAAATTAAAAACTTATTAAACTCCACTCAATCCCTTTTCCCTCATCTTCCCCCCTGCTCTTTAACTGTATCTATAGTAGTTCTACAATTTGAACCATTTTGTGTATCTTAGTACTGAATCTTGGGGGAAGCTGTATGAAATCATGTTTCCAGCTCTGGAAAAAAGTGATTTTTCACAAGCACACCCGGCCCTTTTCTAGATGCAAGAAGTACTTGACTCAGTTTTTCCACAGGTTCCTTGAAAAAACAAAGAACAAAACATGTAATCCTTTTTCCAAATGATCACTGGAATTAATACAACAGGATCTTTGGAAGATAACAGTAAACAAAGAGTACAGGTAAGTCCTTAACTTATGGCCATAATTGAGCCTGGAATTATGATCGTAAGTCGTGATGGTGATTAAGAAAGTTAACATATAATTGCACCTGATTTTACAAACTTTTTTGTGGTGACCATTAAGAAACCATTATGCTTGTTAGGTAAACCTGTTTCTTTTAATGGGTGTGTTTTGCTAGAAATCAGAAATAAAGGCTGGAAACCTACAAAATATGCCAAAAATCATGGTCATGTGAATGTGGGACACTGCAAATGGCTGTAAGTGGAAGCTGGTTGCCAAAGGCCCAACATGTGATCACATGACCACATGGTGCTTTTGTACAGCTTTCAAAATTCTGGATCAGGTCATAGATTTAGGGAGGTCTGTTATAATTTCAAACAGTCACTAAGCAACCAGTCATTAAGCAAGGACTACCTGTAAGTTTGCTTGAAGCCAGGGAAATAGTCTTTTTTTTTTTTAACTTAAGCCTTCTCTTCTTCCGTAATATAGTCTGACATTCATGAGTTCCCCCTCAACACAACCAACAGCATAATTTAGTGTAACTGGAGTGTAACTGGACAGAAAAGCTATCTTAATTCTCACTTCATACATATAGCTGCAACTAACTGGAAAAAAAGTTGCCTTGGTGAATTTAATTTGTTGAACCACCGTGTCAAGTTCCAGCCATGTCTTTGGTTACTAGAGAACCATTTCCATGGTACATTCTGCCCAGGTAGGTTCTCACATAGCAGGGAGCAAACTGGCACATTTCTTTTCTAAGAAAGTTGCTATCCATGGAGACATGAAAAGCTTAGCCCTAATTTAACCCTGATTTATACATTCCTATAAGCAGATTTGAAAGTTGCTCACCTTTCATTTCTGCCTATGGGATGATAGAAATACATACAGCAGGAGGGACAATTTGCAATCCTAAAACTACTCATTTTCCAAGCTTGGTTTTTTTCAGTCTAAATGGCAGTACCCTGCAAGAAATATTCAAGTCTAACTTTCCCTTTCTTGCAGCCTGTTCTGGAGTGGGGGTGGGGATATCAGAAAGAGGAAGGGGGGGAGGGAGGCAATGGATAAAGAGGAAGGGGGGGAGGGAGGCATAAGGAAGGTGACCTTCACGGAAATATGCAAGAACTGTCATCACAGAGGCTAAAATTATCAGGCCTAAAACCAAAAGCGACACAACGGTGATTCTTGTAAGTTGGGTTCTTTGTGGTGTAACACCTAGAGATAAACGCTTGCCAGAAAACCTATCACTCTAGTATCTGTATCTACAATATATAGGTAGTCCTCGAGTTACGACCACAATTGAGCCCAAATTTTACATTGCTAAGTGAAGCATTCATTTTGGCCCATTTTACGACTTTTCTTGCCAGTTGTTAAGTGAATCATTGCATTTGTTAAGTCAGTCACACAGTTGTTCAGTGAATCTGGATTCCCCAATGATTTTGCTTGTCAGAAGTTCGCAAAAGCAGATCAGGTGACCTCAGGACTTTGCAAAAGTCAGAACCACTTGCCAAGCATCTGGATTTTGATCCTATGAACAGGGGGGATGCTGTGATAGTTGTAAGTGTGAAAAACGGTCATATGTCACATTTTTCAGTGCCGGTGTAACTGTGAACGGTCATTAAATGAACTGTTGTATGTCGAGGACTACCTGTATTCTGAGAACTGTTCGGAACTGTTATTTCTCTCACACATACTATCTGGGGCTGAGTTGCCTCTTACTCCTCTGGAATCCTCCTTCCTGGGATACACCTCCTCCTCCCAACATTTCACCACATCAACCTTGTTTTAAGTCGTGAGGTGAGAGCTGGTGCTGGGGAGGGACTCAGGCAGATGCCTTCCTGATTCACCGGGGATCAAAAGGGGAAGGAGGGGCAGCCCAGTTGGACTTGCAAGATTCTATCAACCAATCTAAATGAAGGGCATTTTAGCCTCCCAGTGAAATTGTTTCCTGCTCTGGTCTATGGGAGGCCCGATAGAAAAAAGTGTGTGACCCCAGCTTTTGCTATGCCCCTCCCACCCTTCACTCTTTGCTTCTACTGCGTAGCCCAAACTGCGCTATGGGTTATCCTCAGCTTACGACCACAATTGAGACCAGAGTTTCAACTGCTGAGCAAGTGAGTTGTGCCTAATTCTGTGACATTTTTGCTTTGGCCTGGGTTAAGCAAATCACAGCAGTTGTTAAGCGAATCACACTTTAACATTTTTTTTGTTTTCAAGCGAATCTGGCTTCCCACATTGAAAGCATTTCTAGGAAGCCAGCTGGAAAGGTTGCAAATGGCAATCTCATGAACCCAGATGCTTATATATAGTGCCAAGTGCCCAAATTTTGTTCTGAATTTTGCCTCTGTGTGTGTGTGTGTGTGTGTGTGTGTGTGTGTGTGTTGCAATGGCTTTAAGTGTGAGGACCAATTATTCACCACTTTTTTCAGTGCCACTGTAACTTTCAACATTCACTAAATGAATGCCTGTAAGACGAGGATTACCTGTATCGGGAGGTTTTCTACAGAGAAGGAAGTCTCTGGAGAAGGAAGCATCCAGCACTTTGGTCACTGAAAAACCTATTACAGCACAGCAAGTTAGGGCAGGCAATTTTTTTTCACAAGGACTTGAGCACTGCAGCAGGGCAAGGATCTCATTGCTCAACAGCAGGGAAAACAATGTCAGAAAAACAGCAACTTTACCACTCGCTTTGCAAATCAGTGTCTGTGGATGTAAGCTGATAATTTGCTGTAAAAGACACTCTCATTTAAATATCAGGATTGTTGCCTACAGGTCTTCTAAACCAGAGATCCCCAACCTCTGGGCCGCAGCATACTAGTTAGTGGCTATGGCCTATTTGGAATTGGGCTGCGCGTATAGCTGGAGCATGCATGCAGCTCAACTTACATGAGGGGTGGGCTGGTGGGCAATTGTGTGTGTGCGCGCCTGCTGGCCTGCCATTTGTGCACAGCATAGTTCCCCTCTCCCCTGCAGCCAGGTCACCAAGTCGCAAAGTTTGGGTACTTGCTGGTCTAAACTAACCTTCTTCAACATCATCATCCCAATTCTGCAAGACACATTTGGCCTCACAAGGTTGTTGAGGCCCAAATGCATTAGCTCAGAGAGAATATTCACCAATATGGCATGTTTTAGATGGATAATGCAGCCCTTCCCCCAATAAAGGTCTCTTGATGTACAAAAAATGTCTTATTTTCTAAGCTAAAATGGATATGCTTGCCAGAGAGAGAATGACTCCTCTTACAATAGCAAAAGAGTTGCTCAACTACAGAAGCAGAATATCACTTATCTAATCTTAATTTCCATAATCATCAGAGTTGATATAACTGGGAGTTTCTAGATGACTCAGATCTTGTGGAGAAGGGACATCATGTCTCTTAACCACAGCAAAGAAACTTATTTTTCTTGCCAGAATATCTAGTGGTTTATAGTGATATATCTCAACTGCAGAAAAATAAAATTATCAGTTCATGTTTTTTATGGAGAAACATCTAATAGAATTGATGCACAGACTCCATGAGAATAAGCACTTAGCATCTAGCTAACTAACTAATGTCTAACATTTGAGATGCTTACATTTAGATTTGAAGAAGCTTGTATTCTCAGCCTTTCTCAAGAGATGCATTCGGGAAGGATTGACCTGGACATAAGTTTATCCTGTGATCAACGCACAGAGACAAAACATACACACAGAATGAAGATGCAACACAAAGGGGAGAGATTTCTCAGGAAAAGAGAGTAACCTAGTATAAATTTGTAGTCAAGCGAAAAAGTATTTCCATATAAAAGTCTTTCCAGTTAACTTGAAGAGAAATGAGTTTATAACAGCTGTTATGCTGAGAATCCATACATGGAACAACAGAAAAGAAGGCATTACAGAAAAGACACTTAAAAGACACAACTGGTAGGTGTAAAAAACCAAACTAGTGAATGTAAGAGTTTGCTTTCCGTCTATGGGAAGAAAGAGGAGACAGCCCCCAACCTCATGCACAGATCTCTGCCATCTTGATGAAGTGGCAGGTGTATCAGCCATGCCTCTCTAGCAACTGAGCCTCCAGAGAACCAGGGAAAACAGAGGACATCCCACTGAGTAAATACTCATTACGAATAACATGTCTTATATTTAACTCTCCCACATGAACTGAAACTGAAATGGTTGACTGATGCGAGGTGAAATGGTTGCTGAACTGTTATTGTCCACAACTGAAAAAAAAGCAAAATAATTTTCCTAACAGCTGAGCCAAAATTAAACAAGCAAAATGGCCTGTTTGCTCACCATTCGTTTAATGATAGTTCAAAGTTACAACCAGCCTTCATACTTACAACCATCTTCATGTTCCTATGATCATATGATCAAAATTTGGAGACTTGGCAACTGGTATATATTTAAAATGGTTGCAGTGTCCTGGAGTCACATGATTGCCATTTGTGACTTTCCCAACAAGCTTACAACAAGCAAACTCAATGGAGGAAGCCAGATTTGCTTAACAACTGAAATTCAACTGTGTGATTCATGACTTGCTTCATGAACACAGCAAAAGGGGTTGTAGAATTGGGTATGTTTCACTTAACAACCACTTCATTTAGGAATGGATGCTCCAGGTCCAATTGTGACTGTGAGCTGAAGACTACCGGCGTATTTATCAGAACAAGCTTTTCAGATTCTGAAGTTATGGAGGAATGCCACTCTACTAAAATTTCACGAAAGATGCAAAATAAACCTTAATATGAGGAATAAACTTTGAAACGCTTATAGAGGAGTTTAAAAAGAAAGAGTACATTCAAATTCAATTCTGTCATCCTCAATTTACAAACCATTTTTTTAGTGACTGTTCAAAGTTACAACAGCACTGACAAAACAACAACTAATAACTGTTTTGCCCACTTATGACCATTGCCACACCCCCTTGGTCACATGATCAAAATCCAGGCACCTGACAACTGGCAGGTATTTATGACAGTTGCCATGCCTAGAGATCATTTTGCGACCTTCGGATGAGCAAAATCAATGGGGAAAGATTCACTTAACAACTGTGTTACTAATTCAACAACTGCAGTGATTCACTTAACAACTGTGGCAAGGAAGGTTGTAAAATGGGGAAAAACTCACTTAACTACTGTCTTGCTTAGCAACTGCAATGTGGGGGTCAATTGTAGTCGTAAATCAAGGACTACCTGTAAAGCAAGGAAGAAAAGAGGAAATCCTTGCTTAGTACAATGGAAAGCTGTTGTCTAATCTTATCTAAGTGTGAGATATGACAAGGGAAGCTAACACTGAATATCTACCAATGAAAAGGATATCTAAATCATGTCTGCTTCCAGGCATGTCCTTTTCCAGCCTAATTACCAAACATGAAATCATTTCAATGAAAAAAAAAAAAGACTCTGGCAACTGTTTTATTGATGACTGCAAGGAGAACCAAGGATAGTTTGGGCAAGATAGTGCCCAAATATTTTTCCTCATCTCTTCCCAAAATCCCCTTTACCCTCTTCCCTTCAATCATGTCTGATTCTCAGAGCTGCCTGGAAAGCCCCTGATGTTTTCTTGGCAAGGTTTTTCACAAGTGTTTTGCCATTGCCTCCTTCTTAGGGCTGAGAGAGTGACTGGCCCACTGTGGGACTAGAATTCACAATTCCTGGTTTCTAGCCTGATGCCTTCACCAGGAAAAATACCAAACTACCAAACGTAAACTCTGAAAACTATTTTTATATTAGCAAAGGACTATAATGTAACAACTGTGTGATGATTGGGGGCGTGACACAAGAATAACCAAGTCACAAAAATAGAAGAAAGTCCCTTTAATGCCTCCAACTTGGCCCCAGTGTCCAATTATCCTCAGCAGGATATCAAACTCTTAAAGAAAACAGTTTACGGAGGGAGTAAATACAGTTCGCAACTGAAGTTAATTTGAAATAAAAAACCCAACACACCACACTGAAGGAATTACTATGGCAGGCAAGGATGATTAATTGCAGACTTCTACCAGATAGCAGCAACCATAGTTGGGAGGAAGCCAAAACACAGATAAGCTCCAACAAGAATGCACGCTTTGCTTCCAGCACCTTTGCCATGCACAGTTTGTCCTTTTAACCAGTCCTCCCTGCTGCAGCCCATGAAGGGGATCAGGGCCCCTTCCTCCCCCGTAGACCATGCCACTCACTTTTCTTCTATATCCGCTCCTCCCTGCGTGCACTAGGATGAAGAGGGGAGGGCCTGGATCTTCCTATGAATGCCCAGCTGGCCTGTACCCTTCCCCAGTTTCCTCCACAACCACACTCTCACTCCCTGTTAGCTTTCTATCTCTCCCTCAGAGTCAGACTCCAACAGGGGCATGATAAACAGTTTGGATTTCTGCAGTTTCCACTGTGAACTAATTGATGTGAAATGGAGGAAACGTCATATTTTATATCCACATTATACATTTTTCCAATTGAAGTTTAATGATTAACTCTTTAATCCAGATGTTTTTAAACCTTGTGAAATGGACTATAAGGCTATCCCAATCAATACAACTGTTTACAGAGTACTTGAGGTGACAAACTCTGCCTACTGGAAGTATTGGCTAAGCTGTTCGGTTTTAATATAATTGTGCAACAAGAAACAACAAATCCCCTTGATGGATCCCTGAAATGCTCACAACTCTCTCTCTCTCTCTCTCTCTCTCTCTCTCTCTCTCTCTCTCTCTCTCTCACACACACACACACACACACACACACACACAGGACAATTCATGTGCCATAATAGGAATGGCACTAGTACTTAAATGTACTGCAGATATTATTCCACTACTATTTGCTAAAACAAATACCGTAACTCTAAATACATAACAACCAAGTTGGAAGGGACCTTGCAGGTCTTCTAGCCCAACCCCATGCCCAAGCAGGAGACCTATCCCATTCTGGACAAGTGGCGATCCAATCTCTTCTTAAAAACCTCCAGTGATGGAGCATTCACAACTTCTGGAGGGAAGCTGGTCCACTGATTAATTGTTCTCAGTGTCAGGAAATTTCTCCTTAGTTCTAGGTTGGATCTCTCTGATCAGTTTCCATTTGTTATTTCTGGTCTTCCTCTCAGGCACTTTTTAAAAAAAAGAAAACTCATTTCTTTAAAAAAGAAAAAGAGTTGAAAATACATAGTTTCATATTTGGTGGCAATGCTGCAGAGCTCAAAAATTCTGGAAGATGATTTATCATAATTTTCTTTATGTCGAATTCTCTTTCCAACCAGATATAAATATTGCCAAACCTTATATTCCCATGAAGGATGCTAAGTTGGCTTTTTATGTGATAATATTGACCCAGATGCTGTATGCTCACATATACTGCCCTCTGCAGCAAAATGGCAAATTAAGTTCCAGGAATAGACACAATGTAAACAAAAGAAAAAATAGAATTTAATTTGGACATTATTAATGAATAATAATTCTGCATATGGGTAGAATTTTTAGCTAAATTTTGATCTATGATTCACACCATGCACACTATAATGGTTATTTATTGCATATTTACTCAATTTTAATATTGTTCTATAGTTTTAAACATAGATATTTTAATATCTAGCACTATTTTAATAATACTTTGATTTTTTATTCTCCAAATTCATCATTTTCCATTAAACTATTTAAAAACATTGATCCTGCCATCAGCTCGAATTTGGATAAATGCCTGCATAGTTGACTGATTTACCATATCTTTTTTTTTATTCACTCTTCTCCTGCTGGTAAATCTTTTTTAATTTTTTTTGCTTGTTTTCCAGTATTCCTCTTAAATACCTGCTGCAATAAAAAGTCTAATTTGTACACTCTGAATAGTTTGGATTTAAAATTATGATCTTTTTATTTCTCATTTTAATAACCTAAGAGTTTTACATTAATTAAAAGTGCAATTTCAGGTCCACTATGGTTTTAAAATAAACTTCAGAAAATATTTAGAAAGCATTTCTCGCCAAAGCAAGTCAAAGTTTGGCTTCTTAGTGAACCATCACAGAAATCTAGTCTAAAGAAGAGAAGGACCAAGGTTGACATGATAGCATTTTTCCAATATTTGAGGGGCTGTCACAGACAAAAGGGGGTTGACCTATTCTTCAAAGCTCCTGAGGGAAATAAGGGATGTAGAAATAAGGGATTAAGTTTATCAAAGAGTGATCCAATTTAGAATTAAGGAGAAATTTCCTGGCAGTTAGAACAATTGATCTGTGGAATGGCTTGCCTCAGGAAGTTGGAAGGATTCATCATTGAAGGTTTTTAAAAAGAGATGGGACAGCCATTTGTCCTGAATGCTATATTATTTCCTGCTTGACCAGAACACTCCCAACTCTGCTAGAAGGCTGGAATAGTCAGCACCACAAATACAGGAAAACGTGCAAATAAAGTCAAGAAACTTTTTTTCAGAAATGGGATCCTTTGATAAAAGAACAGGAAAAGGAAGAAGGAATGGCAAATGAGCCATCAAAAGGCCAAACAAAGCACTCAGCAATGCTGGCATTTACAGTCTCTCTAGTGCTGTAGTGCTGACTTATCCATAAAGAAATCTGGCTTAAAAAAAACAACAATTCTTCCTTCAATGAGGCAATATAAACTTATCTCTTCTGGAAACTAAAATCTAGTATCCGTTTTACCTAATCCTGCAATTCAATTGCTAAAGATATTTGTTCCGACATTTGCTATTGTAGGAGGAAAGTCTTTAGTAGTAAAAAACCAAAGGAAGTCTGGGACAGCATCTTTTCTAATAAATTTTCTTCAATTATTAAAAGGCTAAACCTTTTGTAAGCCACAGCTCACCTTATCAAATGGCTAGAGTATCTATGAGATATTCTATAATACACAAACACAAACACACTTACTGAATTTCTATGGATGCCTATCTCAAACAAGTGACTCTACATAATCACAACCTGTATATACAATCCATTTATGCATCTCATGAAGTGAACTTTAGCTAAAAACAAAAAGCTTATACCGCTTAATAACATTTGCTGGCTGAAACAGGAGCTACCAGATTCCTTCTGATCATTTGTAACCCAGCAGGTAATAACAAGCAGCTGGCCCTGAAGTGAGTAGGAAGTTTATTTTCTTCAGTTCCTTTTTTGGACAAAAGATGAAAACAGCATTATATGTGGAGCCAAGGTATATATTGTGGAAATTTAGTTAAAAATTGACTCAAGGTAAGACTTAAACCAATTATTTCCTGTGTTCAAAAGCAGGTATTGCATTGTAAACTGAATTCATAGAGTTCACATAACTCTTTTAATGTGTTATTTGAGTTCCAAGTAAGTTTGCTCCAATATACATTGAATTTTACAGGACTTTAAACTACTGTACATCTACATCTATATATTTCTTCTCAGATGGTGGCAAAGGTCCTTGTACTGGGTTACAAATCTGACCATGTGTAAGCAGACAGTCTCTAGCAAGGAGCAGGTGTGCCTCCAAACAGAAAATGCAAAAGCAAGCCATCACCAGCCAACTCAAGCAAATAAGCCAATATATGCAAGAAGCAAAATAAACAAACCAACTAACAAACAACAACATTCTATTCTCCAAATGTTTCATTTTTGACCCCAGGATAGAGCAATTATATCATGACTAAACTCTTCTGACGGATCTTCTAAAAAGCTGTTTAGGGTCAGTATCTTTAATCAGCCTTCCTGAGACTCTTCATAAACATTTTGAATATCACAATTAGTTTGAAAACAATGAAATCAACCCTTTCTAGGTGTAAAATTTTCCAGCTTGTCTACAACCATGTCAACTAAAAAAGGATGGCATTTATGGATAGGATAGCGTTTATGGATAAGCTGGGATTTTTTTTTTAAGTAAAGACCTGCCTGAGCAGACAGCTATAGGCAAAAAAAAAAAAANAGCTATAGCAAAAAAAAAAAAAGTTTGAAACCCACAGCTGATATTTCTTTTTGATTAAATCCTATATTTGCTAAATTCAATCTACACATTTCTTTTCTGATGCTTCTCTACATGTGAACCAAAGGTAAAGCCAAGTCAATGCCAGTTTGCTTTCTCTAGGTAGAATACCTGTAACCATGACTGCTGCCAAGTTTTGATGGCATTATGTAATAAACTGCAAGCAAGCACCCCCCCCTAAATTACAAACAGGTTCCTTCCCTTTTCATGAAAGCTAGCAACCTTTCTATTTCTGCGCTTACTCTAATTCTCAACCCCAAGCTGCCTAGCCACAGCAAATATTTCCGAGAAAGGAACCTGCATTGCATACTATTGCGGTAGAGGGTTGAACAGCCCTCTACTGGGTTCAGGGAAGACAACCTGAAATGCACAATGCTTGCGGCTAGAGCCAACACTATGATGCTGCTTACACAAAGTAAAAGCTTACCTGTGTGGGAGTTTGTGTTCTTTCTTGCTACTGGCAAACGCTCACCTTTCAGCACAAAAATATGCCAGCCAGTATACATCCTCAGTATACACATCTATCTGCTACTCTTTCTATGGGAAAGACCAAATTCAAGGGCCATTTTGGCCCCAAAGACAGACACACACACACACACACACACAGGCATACATAAATGTGTGCCGCTCTCAAACCATTTACAAGCTACACAGGTTACCTTTTGCCTGACAGTCTGCACAGTATTTGTTTTCTTCTTCCAGCAGCAGGTTGGTAAGGACAGCCTGGTACCTGTCCACATCCCTCACGGATTTCCCTGTCATTGCAGATCAAAGCTGCCTCCGTAGAAGTGCAAAGAAATAAAGGGGGGAGGAGATTTAAAGGGAGCAAGACCCTTTCCCTCCTCAGTGCTTCAAGGGAGCCTCTCGGCCATGCAACTCAGAGGGAAGAGAGAGCCAAGCGCAGCCGCCCAGGGCTTCCCTTTTACATAACCAGTGGTGGCTGAGTTGAGAAGATAACCTCCAAGCAGGACTTCCTCTTTTGGTTCTCAGCAGATACCCTGCTCCTCCTCCTCCTCCTCCTCCTCCTCCTTCTTCAAGGTTGCCCCACAGCCTGGAAAGCAACCAGAGTGTTTCTCCATCGCCTTGATGTCAATGTCGGACACATGCTGGTTGGCACAAGGCAGGCTGGCGAAGGTTACACCTGCAAAGCCCCTGGAGGCCTCTTCCTGGATTCCCAGATGGCACCGGCCTTAATCCAGGCACCCTGAGGGCCACTCCAAGAGCAGCCTTGGAGCTGGAGGACGGGGATGCCCGCTGTGTGGGGAGGGGAGGGGAGGGGGGGG
>BHFT01012485.1:0-25987 GCA_004320025.1 Laticauda laticaudata
CTAGACCTACACACACACACACACACACACACACACACACACACACAATATTATGGTTTTACTATATATTTTTATTTGATGGTTTTGTGTTTTTGTTTTAACTTAGAGTAATAGGATACTTTACCTGAACTGAAGAGATTCTGAAATCAGTTCCCCTTCCTTTTTTTCCCTTGGCTCTGTTTAACTTTTTTCCTTTTTAAATCTGCTCTCCAGCAGATTTTTCCCTTTTGTTATTTTGTTTTATACCTTTTTTTCAATTTAATAAATCTGTTTTTTTAAAGAATATAAGGTTGTTTGTGAAAAATATATATTGTACTTTCTTTGCTTACTTGTTCATCAATACCATTTAATGATCTGCCCCAAAACTTGACTAATATAGACATCAAGCAGCAATTTTGTGAATCCTTTCTTTTTCTTATCCTTTTTTTGAACATTAAAATATCGGCTCTTCTTCAGTCCTCTGACATCACCAGTTCTCTAGGAATTCTCCAAGATTAGTTTCCAGTTTTGTAAATACCTCTGCCAATTCTTTCAGATTTCTGGGCCATAATCCATTTGGCTCTGGAGATTTGCATTTATTTTAATTAGTGAAGTGTTGTTTTACTCATTCCTTGGCTATCCTAAACTGCAGGTCCCTTCTACTAATGATATAACAATAATCAGAGAAGGATTATTGTTTCCCTTCTAAAAGGAGATAAATGTAAAATGCAATCACCTATTATTCCCCTTTCCTTTGCAAAAGACATACAGACATACCATTGGTAATATTGCAGGAATTGAAAAATACTCTTGTAAATTTTCATTTATTTATTTATTTTATTTGTCAATCACTTACAAGATAATAGGTATAAGTATGAACATGAGTAAGAATACAGGAAATAGGTACGAATAAATGGGGACAATAGGACAGGGACGGTAGGCACGATGGTTCACTTATGCATGCCCCTTACAGACCTCTTAGGAATGAGGTGAGGTAAATAGTGGATAGTTTTAGGTTAAAGGAGTGGCGGTTAGAGAATATAACAACAGAGTCAGGTGGTGCATTCCAGGTATTGACCACTCTGTTGCTGAAGTTGTACTTTCTGCAATCGAGTTTGAAATGGTTTACATTGAGTTTGTATCTGTTGTATGCTCTTGTATTGTTGTGGTTGAAGCTGAAGTAGTCATTGATTGGTAGGACATTGTAGCAGATAATTTTGTGTGCTATGCGTAGGTCTAACTGTAGGCAGCTTAGTTCATGGTTGTCTAAGCCCAAAATCTCAAGTCTGGTGATATAGGGTATTCTGTTGCAAGCAGAGGAATGTAGTACTCTTCTGGTGAAATACTTCTGGAATCACTCATTTGTATTAATGTCCAATATACAGTGCAGATTCCAGACTGATAAGCTTTATTCAAGTATTGATCTAGCAAAGGTTTTGTATGCTCTAGTTAGCAATTAGATATTTCTGGAGGAAAAGCTTCGTAAGATTAGATTTACAACTCTTAATGCCTTTTTGGCAATGCTGTTACACTTTGACATAAAAAGGACATAAACACATAAAAAGGACTAAAACGGAGATTCTTAATCATGCAGATCATGGTTGCGCACAACACAGGAGAAGAAACCCATGAGGACAAGATTCAGCCATCTATCTGCATCTGAAAGACAATGATCACTTTTTTGAAGACAACAAAGTCCACATTCTGGACAGAGAGGATCACTGGTTTGAAAGAGGTCAAAGAGGTCATCTATACTAAAATTGAACAGCCCTCTCTCAACAGAGAATGAGGGATATGACACTACCTACTCCTATTTATAGCACAATCCTTTCAGCAATACCAAGAAGTTCCACACCCATTTGCACTCTGATTCAGGTGACCCTGAGGGTACAGAAACACCACCCCCAAGCAGCCTCAAGAACTCAAAAGCTAATGACAGACTGTAAAATAGATAGAATACTTTATTGGCCAAGTTTGATTGGACACACAAGGAATTTGTCTTGGTATAAATACTCTCAGTATACATAAAGAAAAGGTACATTTGTTAAGAATCAAGAATCATGGCTTACCACACTTAATGATAATCATAGGGTACAATCAACAATGAAATCATACTAGGAAAGAGTCAATATAAATCGTAAGGATATAAGCAACAAAGTTACAGTCCTACAATCACAAGTGGGAGGGGATGGGTGATAAGGAGAGAGATGAGAAGAGTAACAGTAATAGAAGTGCAGACCTTGTAATAGTTGAACAGGGTTGAGGGAATTATTTGGTAGCAGAGTGATGGCTTTCAGGAAAAACTGTTCTTGTGTCTAGTTGTTTCTGGTATAGAGTGCTCTATAGCATTGTTTTGAGGGAAGGAGTTGAAACAGTTTATGTTCAGGATGTAAATATTTTCACAGCCCTCTTTTTGACTCGTGCAGTATACAGGTCCTCAGTTGAAGGCATGTTGGCAGTTCTGCAGTCCTAATTACTCTCTGAAGTCTGTGTCTGTCCTGTTGGGTTGCAGAACCAAATCAGACAGTTATAGAGGTGCAGATGATAGATTCAATAATTCCTCTGTAGAACTCGATCAGCAACTCCTTGGGCAGTTTGAGCTTCCTGAGTTGGCACAGAAAGAACATTCTTTGTTGTGCTTTTTTGATGATGTTTTTTGATGTTAGGTGTCCATTTTAGGTCATGTGAAATAGTAGAACTTAGAAATTTGAAGGTCTCTACTGTTGATACTGTGTTGTCTAGTATTGTAAGAGACAGTAGTATGGGAGGGTTTTTTCTAAAGTCTACCACCATTTCTACGGTTTTGAATGTGTTCAGTTTTAGACTGTTCTGCTTACACCAGGAGGCAAATTGTATAACCTCCTGTCTGTATGCAGATTCGTCCTTGTCTCGAATGAGACCAATCACTTGTTGTGTCATCAGCAAACTTCAGTATTTAACAGATGGATTGTTTGAGATGCAGTCATTGGTATATAGGAGAAGAGAAGTGGAGATAGCACACAGGCTGGGGGGCCCTGTTCGGATTGTACAGGTATCAGATGTGATTCTGACTATCTTCACCTGCTGCTTCCTGTCTGTTAGGAGCTTATGATCTACTTACAAGTGTGTCCAGGTACCGCTAGTTAGTTTAACTTACTTAGAAGAGTGTCTGGAATGATGGTATTGAATGCTGAACTGAAGTCTACAGAGAGAATCCTTGCGTAGGTATTTGGAGATTCAAGATGTTGTAGGATGTAACACAGAGCCATGTTAACAGCATCATTTGTCGATCTATTTGCTCGGTATGCCAACTGCATAGGATCTAACAGTGGATCTTGGATGGTTTTCAGATGGGACAGCACAAGCCTTTCAAAGATTTTCATAACTACAGATGTTAGATCAACTGGTCTGTAGTTATTCAGTTCCTTGATAGATGACTTCTTTGGTACTGGGATTATGGTAGAACATTTGAAGCAGGAAGGAACATAGCACATCTCTAGTGATCTATTGAAGATTTGGGTGAAGATGGGGGCCAATTGGTCAGCACAGACTTTTAAGCAAGAAGGAATTATCTTGTCTGCCCTGGTGCTTTTCCTGGCTTCTGTCTGTGTTATAGATCTTGCACTTCTTTTTCTGTGATCACCAGAGGTTGTGAGCCCAGTGGATTGGGACCAATTGTAGGAGGTTTGGCTGTTGTTGGTGTGTTTGAAATGTGGGTTGTGGAGATAGGTGGCTGCAGTTTCTTTCCAAACCTGGAGTAAAACACATTCAGATCATCTGCTAGTTGCTGATTTCCTTCTGCCTGGGAAGGAGGTTTGCTGAAGTCAGTGATGTTTTTAAGAGTTTTCCACATGGTTGCTGGTTCATTTGTTGAGAATTGATTCTTTGACCTTCAGAATACTAATGACCAGATGTCTGCTAAGGAGTATAAATTCTTCCATTCACCATCACTCAGCCAGAACTGAAGAAGCTTCTTGGATGAGAAGTAAAATATTTTCAAGGAAAAAAAAACCAGTTGCCTTTTGAAAAGCACCTTTTGGACATAAAAGGGTAATGTACACTAGAATTAACAATCAGAATAGAAAATACATGCTTGCTATTTATTTGCATTTATTCAGCTGCCCATCTAATAAGAAACATCTCTGGATAGTGCATAACAATCCATTGTTAGTCAAGCAATAATCACAAAGTTGCTATGCAGACTAAGAACAGCAAGCATTCTTATTTATCCCAGGAGATGTATGAATGCTATCCTCTCAATTTTTTAAAGAATAATGAATGGATAGGAACCATTTCTAGTTCAACCTTAAAATTTGAAAAATTTGTTTCAAAATTTCAAAAAAGATCGAAAAGTCATCCCTCCCTGATGAAACATCAGAATAATCAATATTTATAATCAATCAATGGAAGCCTCTTGAAGCTACTTTGGGGCCTCTGCAGAGTCGATAAAGTGGGTGCCAAGTTCACCTCCATAATAACTACATCCAAAGTACGATTGCCTTTGGAACATTTTATTCTTGACTCTTCCTCCCTCCTTCCCTCCCTCCTTCCTTCCCTCCCTCTTTTATCTCAATCATATCCTCCCCAATAGAAATTTGTATTTGAATTTGTATTTGTATTTCCTTTTTAGAACTTGCTTGAGATATTAAGTTTTCTTTCTTGACTGCTTTCCAAGTTTCTTTTATCAACATAAGTTTGGTCTATTTTGTGTATTAGAAAGGTTGGCAATATGTATTAGTTGAACAAAGAATAAATACAAATAACAAAAGGGAAAAATTTGGTGAGGAGAGAATCAAAAAGGGAAAACTTTTAAACAGAGTGGGGGGGACTGTCTTCAGAATTTCAGTACAGGTACCAATATATAGAAAAGTAAGTTGTCAACTCATAAAATATTTTTCTGGTCTTTTTAGAGTCGCCAACAAAAAGGGAGGGGGGAGAAGTGCAGCAGTTTGCAAAACTGAAACTGCATTCCATAAATGTTTTCAAAGATAGTAACTAGGTGTCTGAAGTTTCTGCCATTTAAAATTGTAACTGGAGAGCATGATTGATGACTCTTGGCTATGGATGTGTCCCACTGGAGAATATGAATTATAATACACCCAAGGAGTGGGGGAAAAAACCAGGGTCAAGGGTGAGAATGAATTATGTGTCTCAGAGTCGGCTATATCCAGGCAGTGCCGGCATGTTAACTCCCAATAAATCCTTTTTAAGTTTTTGAAGTTTGGCTTAAGACTCATGATTTAAATGGGGGTAGCTGCTGGAATCCTGACATGAGTCTTACTTTAAGCTAAAACAAAAACACAAAAATATCATTAAAAATATACAGTAAAACGATCAAGATAACATTAAAATTATATATTACAAACATCTTGCTCTAGGTTTAAACATAAAAATATAATTTTCACATCCAATAATTAAAATAAAAATACACAATATTTCTATAAGCACAGCAAATCTAATAGTTCAATCCTAAAATCAAAAGTCTATTGCTATCTTTCTAAAGCAAAAAATTCAAATGTTGTCTCCAGATAGAAACAGAATGAGATAGGCATTTGTCTTTTATCAAACTAGTCAATTTTGCCATCACTGACAATTTCCCAAATTTCAAAAATCCATTCTTCATTTGTGGGAAATTGTTTATACTCCCAGCTCTGTGCATATAAAAAATCTTGCTGCCATTATTATGTGTGTGAAAAAAAATCCCACATTTTCTTTCAATCTTTTTATCCACAATACCCAAAAGAAAGCCTTCTAGGTTCAATTTTACATTTTAATATTTTTTGAATCAAAGAACATGTTTGATCCCAATACTTGGCAGTCTTACATGTCCACCAAAGATGATAAAAGTTAACCTTTACATTGATTGATCATATTGATTTCTGTTGTGGTTCACTGGCAGCCAGTGCAGACGGCAGCAGAATTGGACAGTGGGGAAGAACAGGGACCAGTCAGGGAGTCTGGAGAGGATTTGGACAAGGGTCCTGCATCTGATGCAGAGATGGGGCCAAGACCATCTGGGAGTGGGGTGCCCGCCTTCAGAGTCTTTGGAGTCTGGCAGCAGTGAGGCAGACGACCCAGGGAGCCTGTTCCCAGTGTGCCTGTGCACAGAACTGCTAGAAGGCAAGAGCAGCTGAAACAAAAGGGGCAACTTGGGAGTAAGGCTGAGAGGTAATTGCCCTTCTCATAAGGTATAAGGCCAAGATGATGATACATTTGCAGGAAGCAAAGTAGTTTGATCAGTTCAGAGTCATTCTCTTTGACAGCTCTTTGTACTTCAGTTGGGGTTTTTTTGTACTTCGGTGGTTTCTTTTCTAGTTCATTTGATACTTCTTCACAGAACTGAAAGGTGTGTGCTTATCTCAGGGAACTATTTGAGATTAATTCCGGTTGGGAATGAAAACAATTCCCAGCATTGCAATAAAATAAGTCTTGTTTTTAAAGACGAGTGCATAATTACGGTTTGGAAGCCTTGGTCAGAACAACTTCCAACACTTTTTAAATATTCATTTATACTGTATGTATGATGCAGTGGTTAAAAAATTTGATTACAAGATAAGAGAAGCTAAATTCTAGTCTCACCTTGGATTATTTGAAGGGGAGGGGCAGTGGTTTCTCACTCTAAGAAGGAATTACTGCCAAGTCATTTCTGAAAAATATTTCTTTTTTATGAGAGAATGAAACAGCTAGACATTCTCCATAATTCTCTCATATGACCTACATACAAACATACACACAGGAAGATCATCTTTTGAGAGATCAATATACTTTAAACAGAACTTCCATATATGCTTATCTGGACTCTTGATTAATTTTAAGGATAATTTAAATACAGGTAATTAGGTATAACTTAAGATACAAAGTGTTACTTTTGAGTGCAGAGAAATCACTGAGCAGATTGCAATTAGTGCATAACTCATAGGAAGAAGAAGGGGGGAATCTAAAGTTCTCTTTCTTTAATGTGCTTTAGTGTATTCTCAGGTTTTATATCTTGCCATGTTGCAAATGAAAACAAATTGAACTGGTTGACAAGATGCATTTTGTCTTGCTTTCAAGACAAATTGCCTTTCATCTTGCCATGATTCTGCCTGTTTGATCCTGAAATACTCCCACAACATTCAACATCTCTGTTTAGAAAAGAGCTCTTAGTAATCTGACTGTTCTGCTCTGCTGTTTGCAATAGGACACTGTGCATCAACATTTTGATAGGGATATTTCACTTAAACCTTCGTGGAAATGAAAAAAACTTTTGATGATTTGCACAGGCGTAATAACCTGGCCACAGTGGTGGGATTCAACTGTTTTTACTACCGGTTCTGTGGGCATGGCTTGGTGGGCATGGTATAGCTTGGTGGGCATAGCTTGGTGGGCATGGAAGGGGAAGGATACTGTAAAATTTCCATTCCCACCCCACTTCAGTGGGAACCAGTTCTCCGAACTACTCAAAATTTCTACTACCGGCTCTCCAGAACTGGTCAGAACCTGCTGAATACCACCTCTGCTTGACTACTGAAAGAAAGAGAATATTATCAGCATGCAAGGATCTATATAGTAGTCAGGAAGATTACCTAGATCTTTATATTTTCATTTTATCATGATGTTACTTTTGTCCCTTATTATATTTCCTTCCAAAGAAAAGGGCATTTATTAATAATATACAGGGTGAACAAAATTAAGGCCTCATAGACAATTATTTTAAAGGGTTGACATTGTCTTCTCAACATTTCCTTACTTCTTTCAGGGATGGACTTTGAATATCCCTAAATTCAACAACATTCCGATGGGGAAAATGTTAATTTTTACATATTGTAACTGACTTATGGGCATGGACTTTTGGAACACCCTGTATGTATTCCCAATATCTTGTTAACAAAAAGCAGTTGATGCCATAGAAATTGGGACATCAAAGTTCTGAGTCAGATAGCATGAACTCTCTGTGTTCAACAAATTGACAGTAAGATTATCCGGAGCAAGTGTAGAATAAAGCTTCTCACAAAGTTTTAAACAATCAAAGTTGAGTGATGATGCTCACAAGGTGACAGTTCTAGCATATCTCTGAGAGTAATCATGAGAAAGACTCCACTATCAAATTTATGTTTGATGACAGGTGGTTCTGTATAGCAACAATAATACAGAGGGAAACACTAACATTAGGAGTACCATTTTTATGTACTATAAAATGGCTACCACTTAAATGAAGGGAAATCAAGCTACTTAGGAAATAATATAATAATAGGAAGCATGTTACTTAAATTCGTAACAGCTAAGAGTGTTGTAGATGGCTTTATAGCAGCGTTTCTCAATCCTGTCAACTTTAAGATATATGGACTTCAACTTTCAGAATTCCCTAGCCAGCATGATATGATATGATGAGGTTCATGTATTTTAAAATTGCAAAATTGAGAAATACTTCTCTAAAATGCATGGTCCTTCATTATGCAGTCCAGAGTGATTGAGATGAGAATCTGAACTACATTGTTTAGTGTTAACAGAGAAAAAGAGCTGAATTGCGAATTTTTAAAACCATAAACATCTTATCAATTGAAGGGACAGATCAAGTTAGACATGAAAAGTAAGTATTCTAGATAAGGAGATAAAGAGAGAGATTATCCTATAGTTCTGCTAACTATATCTGTATTTATTACTCTTAATAGGTTTATAGTTTTATATAGTGAATAGGTTTATAGTTTCAGAAAATGGGTATATGTAAATTTCCTTTGATGCTGGGAGGTGATTTGCTCCTTATTTGAAAGGTACACTGCACTGTTTTGTGTCACAAACTCTCTTCACTTAAACTGAACAAGAAATGCCTTATATTTTTATTCATTAATGAAAGGTCATCTGTTGGGAAAAAGTAGGACTCACTGCTTAGACAGTCGTATGCTGAATCAATGAGAAGAAAGTCCAGCAATATTCATGCCCACTTTTCTAGAGTAGCATTCAAAACATTAAACATTTTACATCATTTCAATTTAAATTGAGGAACTACTCATATCAGTTTTTAATCTGATTTTAAAGATTTAGAGCAACAGCAATAAAAAGAGAAGAGAAACTTCATGCCATCAAAAATATTGATCTCCTTTATCACATTGGTTTCATTTATACTCATTATTTGAAAAACGAATAAGCATTCTACAAAACATAATGTTGAGCCTGATCCAGGGTTCACCATATTTGGGTCTGGACAGACCACAAAAACCTCGAGGCACTATCTCTGGCCTTGGAGCTTTGAGACATAACATCTTTATCAAGAAAAAGACACCTGGTTTTCAGTCCTTATGGAGCTCACTGGTCTAGCAAGTTTTCCTAATAAGTTGTGCTCCCTTTATAAGACATATTAAAGTGAAACATTAGCCTCCAGACCCTTACCATTTTTTGTTGCTTTTCTCTAAACTCTTTCTAAAGACCTCAGCATCTTTTTGTATTGTGATGACTAGAATTGGATGCGGTTTTCCAAGTGTGGCCTCACTAGTGCAATATAAAGTGTATAATATAAAGGCATCCTGTATATATTATACAGTATAATACCATTACCCATACTCTTCCTCTTCCCATTGTTATAAATCATTCTTCTACTTTGGAACTTGTGTTCCAGTACTAATTTGTTCCAAGTTTCTTTTGCTCCTTGCCATGTATTCAAACCTTTAACTTTCCTATTGACTTTCATAGAATTCTCAAATTTTCAACTGCCAGACTTTTGGCTACCAATCACTCTTGCTTTCAAATTACACAACTTTCTATAATAAAGATGCCAGTTACTTAATTTACTAGACAAGCAACCTCTGTTTGAACTCTTATAGGAGCTTTTATTGTTTTCTGTCTAAATAGCCAAATTTCATTTCAATCTCCGTTATTATCTGAAGATTAACGGCATGTCAGTAAAAGCTCTCAGATATATACCATGTTTCTCATATAATAAGGCTGGGTCTTTTTTTTTAATTGAGCCCCCCAAAAATGGCTAGGTCATCTTTTCGGGGGTGACTTAATTCCCCCCCCTTGCATCTTCAGGCGGGTGGGTGGCGATGGCTTGGATGTTGACCTCAGAGTTGGTAGAGCACTTCATATCGGGGTCAACGCAGGCAGCACCCTATCTGGGTGTGCAACAAGAGTACTTCCTAATGGCAAGCCCCTCTGCCATTCCCCCCCATTTTGCATGTTTTAATATCGGCCTTAATTTGGGGGGATTTCATTTCATGCCTATAAAACATGCTGGGACTTCCTATTGGGGGAGGCCATATTGTTGGAGAAACAGGGTAATTGCCTTATTTTCTGTTTGCATCATTCTAAAGACTTGTATAACAAGTTATCTATAAGCCCACAATAAGCACACAATCAACTACCATGCATAAAATCAAATACAATTATTTTTTGAAATTGCAGACATTTCAATAGCTTTTTAAATGTTTCTGTATACAATTCAAAGAACTGTTCTTTTATTCTACAAAACCCTTCATGCCTTGAATCCTAAGAAGAAAAATTGGTAGAAAAAAGATGTAGGACAATTTTTCTGACTGACACTATTCTATTGAATGTACTTAAGTGAATGAAAGAGACCACAGAATTGCCTACATTTGTATTTATAGAATAGAATACAATAACAGAGTTGGAAGGAATCTTGGAGGTCTTCTAGTCCAACCTCTTGCCTAGGCAGGAAACCCTACACCACTTCAGACAAATGGTTATCCAACATCTTTTTAAAAACTTCCAGTGTTGGAGTATTTGNTAGGCAGGAAACCCTACACCACTTCAGACAAATGGTTATCCAACATCTTTTTAAAAACTTCCAGTGTTGGAGTATTTGTAACTTCTGGAGGCAAGTTGTTCCACTGATTAATTGTTCTAACTGTTGGGAAATTTCTCCTTAGTTCTAAGTTGCTTCTCTCCTTGATTAGTTTCCACCCATTGCTTCTTGTCCTGCCCTATTCCATTCTATACGATGGTAACTCACCCAAGCCTGGGAACACATCACATCTTGAATGCTTTGGAGAAGGCTGGAATAATCAGAGCCACCAAGTCTCAAGGTATGGTGTTCCAAAGGGCAGGCATTGTGATAGAAGAAAACTGACCTGACCAGAAGAGACAATATTTTGCTAATGACCCTTCACAACCTGGGACTCCACTGAAGCTAGCGATGAGGCAATCCTTATTCATAAGAATCAAATTTCCCATCCAAGTATGCTAAAGTCCTGGCAGTCCAGAAGCTCAGTATTCAGATACCTCAAGATGAAACAATCATCCAGGATTTGCAGCTTCCAAATGGCTTCCCAATTGACTTTGCTTGCGGAAAGCCACAGGTGGTCACAAGTTAATATTGCATGATATATTTTGTAAATGACCTGCAAGTTTTGCTTTATGTTGGGAGTGGGGAGTGCCGGAAATGTAGTATTACGTGATGTAGTCATGTGACTCATGCTTTATGATGGCATTACTTATCAATGGAAATCCCAGGCTCCCCATTGTTGTTGCTAAGCAGGGACTACCTGTATTAGAATTAACTGAATGTGAAAGAGCACTGTACAAGAAAAAGCTCAACAGTTCTTAATTTCATTTTGTTAATAGTGCAGTCTTACAATCTAAATAGATTATTGTTTCACCATGGAGAAAATTTCTTAGTGCTTTCTTCATTATAAAAGTAAACATTCAGTAAGGAAGCCCAACAGGACAAGTTTGAAATGATTCTTTTCCTGGAATGTTTATTCCAAACTTTCAATAAATTGCTGAACTTTAAATAATAGATATCTTGAGAACTGTTTATTCCTGTGTATATGAACACAAGTATATCTGTGCAGCTGCTGTGGAATATCCGACTCTTCTATTAAGGTGATGGAGGCAGCTTAATGCATTCCGGCATCAGTGTTAGGCAACTGGCTTGAGAGTGCAATTTGAAACATGGAGCAGATGTTAAAGCAACTTTTTAAACTCACAACAGATAGAATCATTGTATTTCTGTTTGTAGAGAATTTGATGGAGGTGAATCAGGAGTAATTCATGGGATGCTCAAAAGGGCTCATGACTATAGATTACCAGTTTTTAATCATTGCAGAAAAAGGGACAGTGCTTCAAAACAAATCCATCTTCCTTTTCTTTCTTATCGAGAACTGATTAAGCCAATTTTACAGTTACATAACATTTTTACATGAAAATACTAAGTAATAATTTATTTCCTACAATGGAGCATTAACTTTAATAGAGAGACCTCTTTCTTCCTTATTGATGCAGCACTAATGGCAGCCCTTTAAAGATGTTACTAGGCAACTTTGGATTAAGGACAATATGAGAACATTGGAGAAAGGGTTGTAGGTAATAGGCAAGCTCATTTAAAGATTTTAACCTTTAGTATCATCCCAAAACAGGATGTAGCACTCATGTAACATTTGTGGAAGTCCTTGAAGTTTCTGGATAAATTCACAGGTTTTATAAAAAACTGTTTCAAGCTGAGCTCTTATGGAAAAAGCCCCTGTTTAAGCTAAACAGTTGAAACATATAAAGACTTGCAGTTTTTGCCATCAGTTCATTAGGAAGGAGCTTTCTTATTATTTTGGGTAGGTTTGTGCAAACTAATAAAGTCTGTTGAGAAAAGCTTATTGCTCTGACCAACAAGAATTTTGGATTGCAAAGAATTCAACAAAATGTATATCTACGGTATCTATCTATCTATCTATCTATCTATCTATCTATCTATCTATCTATCTATCTATCTATCTATCTATCTATCTATCTATCTATCTATTTCTTTCTCTCTTTCTCTCTATCTCCATCCATCCATCCATTCATCCACCCACCCACTCACCTACCTACCTACTATCTCTATTTAGCTATCTAGCNCTATCTATCTATCTATCTATCTATCTATCTATCTATCTATCTATCTATCTATCTATCTATCTATCCACCTACCCACCCGCCCGCCTGCCTGCCTACCTACCTACCTACCTACCTACCTACCTACCTTCCTACCTACCTACCTACTATCTCTATCTAGCTATCTAGCTTCCTAGCTACCTAGCTATCTTGCTATCTATCTCCTAGCTAAGTTGAATTTGTTCTGATGTTTTTGTAAATTTTTTCTTTGCTGTTACATGTTACATGTTTTTGTATATTCATTTAAAATATTTTTTTAAAGTTGTTAGCCCTCCAGTATTATGTATTTGAAATGGGTGGCCATATAAAACTGCTAATTAAAATGAATATAATATTACAAGTTATATAAAACTGAAAGAAAAAAGATTAAGAGAAAGAAAAAGCAGATCTCCAAACTCAGTAATGATCATCTTCTTGGACATTGGCAAGAGAATATCAGTTCTACTAGGAAAAAAGTCACCTACTGCAGGGTGGGGATCTGGTGGACCACAGACATGACTTTAAATGGAGCACTGACCTTCCTTGCCACAACTGCTATTTGCATCTGAAATAAGAGTTGTGAAATCTGGAGCATCCTTAGGTTACAAATCATCTCATTCCAGGAGATAGTGACCCATTCCATAACTGAAGACAGAATATCAATAGTTTTGCTTGACTTTTGATCTTTATCTACTTTGTCTTGGCCAGATTGAGTCTGAGACTGTTTTATTCCCTTCCAGTTCTTGTAGCCTCCAGACACCGAAAAAGCATCTTGACAATCGCAGAAGTCTCTTGTTCTGTTCAGGGCTGAGTTGTTACATTAATTCTCTTCAAATCAAGCTCTCCATTTGCAAACTTCTTGCATTACAAGTCATCCAGTTTCATGGAGACTACTCAGACCACAATAGATTTCATATGTATCCATAAACACTGAACAATAAGAAAGCTGAACAGCATAGAATTCAGTTCCAAATATATACAGTGATATTCTGTCTTCTGGAATGGGTTACTATCTCCTGGACTGAGATGATTTGTAACCTAAGGATACTCCAGATTTCACAACACTTATTTCAGAAGAAAATAGCAGTTTTGGCAAGGAAGTTCCTTGCACATTATTGTGTTATGAACCAATTATTAAAATGCATGGATAATAGATAGGTAGATAGATAGATAGATATAGATATAGATATAGATATAGATATAGATATAGATATAGATATAGATACAGATATAGACATAGACATAGACATAGATATAGATGAAAAAAGCTTAGATAGAACATTTATATAATCCCACTTAATTATACCATTCTGTGGTCTGGCATAGTCAAATCTGGTTATAAAAAAAAATTCAAAAGTAGAATGTACCACCCACATGCCTCAGCACTTATGTGTCAAGTATTTTTTTCTATTAGTTTTAAGCTGTTTTCATCTGAATCACAAAAAGAACATGGAGGCAATAAGATAGTGAGTCATCAGGAAAAGTTCTTGCAGAACTGTTAAACATCTCTCTCTTTTCCTTTACTTTTTCTTAAAACCACCCATATATGCATGTAATTCCTTTTCAATGTTTTGCAATTTAAAAAATTGTAAATTTTGTAAAGAAAGAAGTAATAAATAGTAACCCAAAGAAATTGAAGAAATGAGATAAAAGAAACAAAAATAAAAGGAACATGGCTAGATATCATTTATACCCACAGCATTTCAGATATCTTTCCTCACCTTTTTAGCTTTGCAGACCATCTTTGCTTCCACCACATACAAACAACCCCCCCCCCACAATTTGATATATTACTTTTCAGTTCCATACTCCAGATTATATATTATATAGTCTATTCTAGCATTCATTACTTCACTTTCACAGCCAACAGTATGACACTGATAGCAATACAGTTTGGTGCTCTGTAAGGTGCTGGTTTAGAAACCAGGAAATTGGGAGTTCTAGTCTTATCTTAAGCATGAAAGCTGGCTAAGTGATTTTGGGCCAGTCACTCTTTCTCAATACAATAAGGGCTGTTGTGGGAAAAATAGGAGGCAGAAGGAGTATTTATGTACATCTGCTACCTTGGCTTACTTATAAAAGCAATAAAGGTGGACAAAAATCTAATAAATAAAAAAATGAATAATTAAACAAACCCACAATCATATTTTCAACCAACATCACAACATCTCTAACATTACCACTAGAATTTCTTTAATGTTTCTCTATAAATAGATTAAACATGCAATGGGACAAGTATCCATGTTCACTTACTTTCATGCATACTTTACTTTTGGAATGTATTGCACTTACTGCGCGCAGCGATCAACCTTCAACTTCATATCTGTGCAAAACATTCCATAATTCATTGCCTATTTTATGCCTTCTCTAAATCTCTAACAAATGTGCAACATTTTTTTTCCCTTTCACAATTCTGCTCCGATCTGCATACTCCTTCCAAGAAGAAAGCCATGCTGGGTCTCCATATTTACTCACTGTCACCCTTTGAGTTGGAATGATGCTCAGTACAGTATCTTGTTAAGGCACAACTTATTTTTACACTCACTTTTGCTGTCTTTGTACTGAAGAACAGAAATCATAAGTCTTCCAGTTATCAGGCGCAGATGTAGTCTTCAAGCATATATCGTGCATGTTGTCCCTTCCCATGAACAAACCACATTCATACTTTAATGTTTTTCAACTTACACAGTCCAACCATTTTTCAACAATCCTAAAAAATATATAACTTCATGAGTTCCTTCGTGTACTTTTCATAATAAATGCTTCTATATATAACAAGAGTTTTGAAGCCTTGTTTTTGTAAAACTTCATCAGTTAGTCATTTGTTTAGCTTTACATCACATTTGTACTGTTGGTAGCATCCTCATATCACAATTTCATTATTATTCTTTCTAGTGTTTATTTCTTCTTATGGTGAATACAAATGTGTTGTTAAAAATATGTCAGTTCACAGATAGTACAAATCCTACTCATTAATAAGTAATATTAATCATCCTTATAAATAATTATGATAAAATGTTCATCATTCAAGTCTCAGAGTTCTCAGGCTGACTTCCTTTTATTGAAATACATATAAAATAGAGGTGATATTCAGCAGGTTCTGACCAGTTCTGGAAAACCAGTAGCAGAAATTTTGAGTAGTTCGGAGATCTGGCAAATACCACCTCTGACTGGAGATTTTACAGTATCCTTCCCCTGCTACGCCCACCAAACCACGGCCATAGAACTGGTAATAAAAAAATTTGATTCCCGCCACTGATACAAAACTCAATCATGTGCATGTAATGCATCAAGAAAATATCTAGTGTGTTGTTAATGTGTGTATGTGTGTGTGTGTTTGTATAAATAAGAACATTAACAACTTTATCAAAATCATTTAGCTGCCATAATTTCAGTTTTATATGCTTAATAAATGCCTATTTATCTAAATATATGATAGTGTTCTTGGAGAATTGCCCGAGATTTCTAGATATGGTATATTTTGTTTTACAGAAGCAAAGTAAAAAGGATGTATTGATGAGCTAAATAAATGAGTGAACAGAAAATCCATAATTAAGCTAATTGGAATTTTTATGTTCTTAAAAGTTGCTAAAATAATAAGCATAATATCTATGCCACAGCAGTAGCAACAGTAGCTCTTCCTCTGCTAGTGTCAATGATTTTTTCTGAGAAAATACAATGTAGAATTCAACAAATTTTCTTTTTACTCTAAATACCCAGATTGGCAATAGAAGTGATGAACTAGGTATCTTTCTTTTAAAAACATTTGATTGGAACAATGCTTTCTCCTCATTAATGGTTCTGGAACAACATTACATCACAATATTTCCATGTTTCCATGGCAACATAGCAGTTTACTTGGTGATTAATTCCAATGTCTGTATTGCTCTCAAATTGCTGAAAAAACTTAGAAAAGATGCTCAACTTAGAAAAGATGTTGCTACTTTTATTTTGTGTGTGTGTGTGTGTGTGTGTGTGTGTGTGTGTTCTACCATTGAAAACTGCACTGCATTTTTATCTCCACAAAACATTCTAATCTCAGTCTAATGTTAAATTTAGTGGAAAAGTTTCTAATAAATCATTCAAAGGAAATATTTTTATATATATCAAATATTGTTTCAGGATTTTCAATCCTCAAAGAATAAGTTTGCTTGCTTCCTTGCTTGCCTATTTATTCACTTCAAACACTTCTATGCTACTTCGGTTATATAACTCTTGGTGGCTTTTGAATATACAGTACAGATTTTATATCTGGTCTACTTATAAATAACATATAATAATGACAGAGAACAGATAGAATTTATGTTCCAGATATTTAAATAGTGTTGGTTTTGAGTTGTAGTTCTAAGGTCCTTCCCTAAAAAAAGGTTTTATACTAAAATATTTCTAATAATGCTGATATAGCAATAAACCAGATCCTTAAAGGCATACAAATAATGTCCACTTAAATTCCATTTTAATAAGCATAACATAGACAAGTTAAGTTAAGGCTAGTGACTAAAAAGATGACAGCAAAGAAAGCGAATAAACCCAAAGCAATGTTACTCCAGCAGATTTTAATGGCAGATTTTAATGAGGTGTTAAAACTATAGGTATATGGAAGCAAATCTGGCTTCAGTTTACAATTTGCTCCAGTGGGAAGATTTGAAGAACCAAAGCAACTCTTCAAAGCGTTGCATAGTCTTGGTATTTGATAACATTCTCTGTGGGAGACCCATTTTGATGTAGTGGTTAAGGCATTAGGTTAGAAACTGAGAGACTGTGTGTTCTGGTCCTGCTTGAGGCCCAAAGCTAGCTGGGCTAGTCATTTTCTCTCAACCCTAAGAAGGAGAGAATGACAACCAGGGGTGGGATTCTACCGGTTTGGACCAGTTCATTAGAATCAGTTGTTATGATTCTACACAATTCGGAGAACCAGCAAATTGTGTCCCTAGCTGGCTCTGCTCCACTCCACCCACCCCTCCCCTCCCCTCCCAGGCAGTCCTTATCGCGCATGCACGACATCGTGTATATGCCCAACATTGCTGACTGCATTCTGCCCCGCCCAGTCATTCCTTAAGGTATTTCTTTTCCCCACCTCCTGACAATCAGCTGTTCTGATGATCAGCTGTGCCAGGATCCCCCTCACTGGCTTCCCTGAGGCCCATGAGGCAAAAAGGGGTGTGTGGATGGGTGGAGGTGCTGTGCCTCCCCCGTGCCCTCCAGTGCTCCATTTTCTGCCTTCCTGGCCCCAGGGAAGCTTCCTGGGAACAAAAACGACCCCCCCAGAAGGCTTATCTGAGGCCCAGCAGGCAAAAAAGGGAGGGACTGCAAAAAACAAAAGCCATGCCCACTCAGTCACAAGACCATGCCCACCTAGCCACAGAATTGGTTGTTAAAATATTTGAATCCCACCCCTGACTTCTGAAAAACCTTGCAGGGATTTCTCTAGAGTCTAGACAGTCTCAGAATCATAAATGATAAGGAAGGCAGAAAAAAAAAATACCTCAATTCTCTGTGGGCCAAAACCACAAGATGTCACTATAGGACAAGTTGTTAACTTTCAGTGGCTTCAGTCTGACAGCAATAGACCATAACTGATGTGAAGAGAAGAATAAAATGAAAACTGATGGGATGTATGCATATTCTCCTAAGTCATCAGAAGATCTTTTAAAGAAAATGGAGCGTGGAAGGTGATGGGGTGTGCAATTGTTTTCAGCAGCCAGCCTGCAGTATATGTTGCAGTTTCTGAACTGTCTATCTAGTTTTTAAAGATCATTGAAAATAGATTCCTATCAGAATTGATCTTCTGGGAGACATGGAAGACTGACTACCTTCATGTAGCTGTTGTTGTGAGGAAAATAGGAGGAGGAAGGTGTGTTAGATATGTTCACTGCCTTAGCTTATTTATAAAAATAAATAAAAATGGGATATAGATAGATATAGACATAGACATAGATATAGATAATATCTTGCTGTCTCTTCTAAAGCTGACTGTAATGAATTAATCAATCATTTCAAAGATCTAACTGATGATCAAGTTCAAATTATCATATTTTGGACACATTATGTGGGGACATGTTCTCTTAAAAAGTCCATAGTATATAAAAATATGGAGGAAAGGGGGTGACCAGCAGCATAGTAAGTGGACTTGAATATAGCAGTGATGAGTTCATTGCTGAGTGATCTGAAGGTTCAGGCTGAGAATAAATCATTCTGGAGAAGAGACATTTATATGATTGTTAAAAATTAACCGTGGCATGATAGTATATGATCACTTAATGAAACAGTTAAGGCAGATCCTTTTAGGCCCCCTTTGGTTATCCAATGTGGAGCCATTAAATCCTATTTAAGTGCAATTGGTCTTCTAGTTGTGCATTCACTATACTGTTCTGCTTTCACAGAACTTGTCAGTTAGAATGTCACTTTGCTAATACCGTGATAGATTATATCTACAATATTCTCCTTGTCCACTCAAATAGTTACCTTGTCAAAGAAGGTAGAATTCTTTGCTATTGTCTCACATGGTGACACTGTTTTCAGGTGGTTATAAATTACCTCTTTTATTATGTGTTCTGATCAGTGGTGGGATTCAAATTTTTTTCCTACCGGTTCTGTGGGCGTGCCTTGGTAGGCATGGCAGGGGAAGGATATTGTAAAATCTCTAGTCAGAAGTGGTATTTGCTGGTTCTCCAAACTACTCAAAATTTCTGCTACCAGTTCTCCAGAACTGGCCAGAACCTGCTGAATACCACCTCTGGTTCTGTTGTCTTTCAGGTTATTTCAATCATCTTTTTTTTTCTGCTTAGATAAACCAGGGAACATATTTGTTCTTCTCCAGTCCTCTAAAATACTCCAATATTCCAAGATTACTAAAGACAATTGACACAAGTCGACATTCTTTTCTGAAACTGGAAATGTTCAGGTGAGCAGATGTGATAGCTATTATAGAATCATGAGATTGGATGTCCTTATTTCAGCCTTATTTCCACCCACGAGCCAAATAAGGCTCAGAGATGATTAGTAAGGATGAGAGAGATAAACCGCGTGTGTTCTAATATTGTACTCCCAATATTTTTTCTTTGTTGGATATTTGCAAACCTTCCAACACTAACTTTAGTGATGGCCATTTTGAGTTGAGTTCTCCTTTAGTAAAATATAATTCATCCGGCCACCAAACTTAGAACGTTTCACTTCGGGGCAGGGGGGGACAATCTTCCCTCTTTTTCTTTATTATTCCAAATAATGCACTGTCAAGAAATCTTCAAGAAATTGGAATTTCAATAAAACATTTATTAGTGCAGTTTCTTCTTCATTTATCAATATTGCAAGACAGCTATTCCAGGTCAAATCTATAAATAAGACTTATCAGCTCACAGACATTTCATTTCCTTCCTCAGTTTCAGGGAGTGTGGAATTTGCTCCTTGTTCTTCTAGACATCTGATTAACTACTATGACCAAGGAGGTGCCTCTCTTAATTTAGCAGAGCTGTTTATATGTTTGTTGGTGTTGTTTTTGACAGCCCACATTGGGAAATTCAATTAGTAAATATTTTGATTTATCAATAATACTTCCAAAAAATATCTATCACATGGAAGCACTGCTTTTCCTCACACTACCATGGATAATGGTTCAGTTCTAGTTTTTTTGTGCATTGTTAGTTTAGAATGAGGAGTTTCAATTACAGATATCAATTGACTTATGACCACAATTGAACCCAAAATTTATGTTGCTAATGAGACAGTTGGTTTCCCCCTTTTTACAATCTTTCTTGCCACAGGTTAAGTTCTTAGTTAGTAACCATTGTTAATTTAATCTGGCTTCCCTATTGATGTTGCTCCTCAGAACAACATCATCACAAACAGATCATCACAAAAGATGATCACATGACTTCGAGACACTGCAACTGTCATAAATATGAACCAATTACCAAGCATCTGAATTTTGATCACGTGAGGATGCTGCAATGGTCATAAGTGTGAAAAGCAGTCATAAGTCACTTTTTTTAGTGCTGTTGTGACTTTGAATGGTCACTAAGCAAACTGTGGTAAGTCGAGGACTACCTGCACATAACCAAAAATAGTTGTGTTTTTGAAGATCAGTTTCACTTTATTAGTGTAAAAATGCAGTCAATAATCTGAAATTAATTACTACACCAACAGCTGGAAAGCAATTAACACTCAAACCTTCTTTTCAAACTTTTTAAAAATAGTCTTATTTTCTTCTCTCATATTCATTAATTAGGAATGTAACTGTAGGACAAATGCTGTCTAGTTGCTGAATTAACACATTGTCATCCACATTTCATTCATTGTTTTCAACATAGCAACGAATTACTATTTTTGGGCAAATGAAGGCTTCGACTTGAATACCAATTGATTATTCCTCTCTTCCCTGCCTCCCAAGAAACAATGGATTGAAAAACTTTAGATTTTTCAAGAAAAAAAAGTTTTCTTTCAGTACATGCTTCATCCCTGGGGTGTTTTAAGAAAGGACTGGACAATCAGTTGTTTGAAATGGTATAGGGTCTCCAGCTTGAACAGGGGGTTGGAATAGAAGACCTCCAAGGTCCCTTCCATCTCTATTCTGATTGGGTTTGGTTCTCCATGATGTTAGGCTTAAATACTAATACATATGGCAAAGAGGAAGAAAACAGATCATGGTAAAGAGATATAGTAAATCCATTTAAATTTTTGATGAATAAGAAGGGAGGAAGTTTTTCTTCTTTCTTAGTAATAACTTCCTGGGTCACCCAGTTGTGTTATTAACAGTAGATTCAGTTTGAAATTTACATGGTCATTTGGGTTATCAAGTCAATTCTTCAGTGTAGGAAATAAATTAAAATAATCTTTACAGAGAAAAAACCAACCTTGGCTGGTGAGATTCAAATAATTTAACAACCAGTTCTCTGCCCGAATGATTTCTTCCAACAACCAGTTTGCCAAACTGGTCGGCAAGTTAACGACCGGTTCTCCCGAAGTGGAACAAACTGGCTGAATCCCTCCATTGGCTTGAACTCATCCAGTGAAAGTTAGGCCATCAATACATTCCACAGTTAACCTACTTTTCCTCCAAGGATTTTTTTATTCAGCTTTCAACAACAATGACAACCAACCTACCTTTCTATAACTTCAAGTCCATTGTTTCACATCCTGCAAGGTGAACTGACATTAATATGTAAGATTCTATGTGATAAGCTTTCTGAAATATACTTATCAACATTTTTCACTCATATATGGCATGTGTTTTGCACACACACTTAGCCTTCCATCTTTTTCTCACTTCTAGTCTCTTGTCCTACTGTCCTTTTCTGCATCTCTTCTTTCTCTGAACCCTTCTTAAATTTTAGTAGCCAGAACAGGACACAGTACTAAAGAAGCATTTGAAACAGAAGAATTTTTTCAATTTGATTCTGTTAAAATCATTCTTTTATTTTCAGTCCATTTAAATAGACTACCATGAACATTGTGTGTGTGTGTGTGTGTGTGTGTGTGTGTTTGCTTCTGGAGTACAGTCTCATCAAGTTTCTGTCATTTGCACATTTACTAAGTATTCATTCCACTTTTTCTTCCAATTATGAATAAACACTTTGAACCATAGAGGACTGAAATTTGCACCCTACTTGATATCTCACTCATGAGGAACCAATGATGAGTAATGATTTCTGAATCAGTTCTACCCATGGTTATTTCTGAACCAATTCTACTAATATTCAAACCCATTTAAACCAATTTTGCCCATCTGCTTGCTAATCAGAAATGTCATGCTGAGTGCCTTGCTAAAGTCAGAATATAGATAATGTTGATACTATTCCTCAATCTTTAAAGGATTTCTGTTTAAATCAATGCCACAAATTTGTCTTGAGAAAGTATGTTTGGCAATACTTTCTTGACAATTAACTTTTGATAATTAGCACACTGTTTTAAAAAGTGCTTTCAGCCGATCTTTTCATGATTCTGTCTAGAATCCTTCAAGATGTTGATACCAGCCTGAATAACTTGCAGCTTCTCTACCATCCTTTTCCTAATTTTTGAAGACAGACACATCAT
Source organism: Laticauda laticaudata (assembly GCA_004320025.1). Lineage (NCBI taxonomy): Eukaryota > Metazoa > Chordata > Lepidosauria > Squamata > Elapidae > Laticauda > Laticauda laticaudata. The sequence continues at coordinate 22,825 of BHFT01012485.1, forward strand.
TTGCTCTCCCATACTCATCTGACACTTCATCTGATCCATAATTTCTCAGTGTAAAGATTCAAGAGACAGCTAGCTAATTTGGGCAATATGTCAGAATTAAACTGATCTTGGAGATTTAAATTCATTCAGTGAAAATATTTATTTCTTCATTTATTTATCTATCTGTAGATTACATTTTTGAACTGCCCAATTCCCTCAAAGATGCTACTTGCTTTGATTTATCTTGTTTTCATACTTAAAACTAAACCAGAATAAGAATTAAGTAATTTTGCCTTTTGTTTGTAGCCGGTTATTATTTTCTCATTCTTCCTGAGCTCCTGGTGTGCTGATTTTATTATTTTCTTTTTAATTTGAATACCTCTGAAGAAGCTCTTTTTGTTAGTCTTAACATGTTTAACCAATTACTACTCATTTAAGATTTCCTGAAAATTTCTCTACAATTCCAAGGAGTATATATACATAAATCCTTATTATTCTGAATTATGAGGCTTTCTTCTGCCCTCAAATCTGCTTTTATGTAAGCATATTGGTAATTCGATTCTCCTCTATTTCTCATCTGATGTCTCTTGATTCTTGTTGCTACTGTTGCCTACTAAAAGAGCTTCTTTGTTTAACTGTCTTCTTTATGAAAAATCACTTCCATTATTAGCTTTTGTTGCACTGTCTTCTTTCTTTGATTTGATAAATCTTCATCCTTTCTTGATTAACTAAAGCATAACCATTTGCTTTACCACAAAGAAATGCTGTAAGATTGCAATTATTGAAGATATATTCCAAAATTTGCAATATATTGCAAATATATTAAAAAAAAACAGGTAAGAATTCGAACAAGTCACAAGCACTAAAATACCAACAAAAGATTTTTGTATTTTCATCTTTATTTTTACTTCTTAGCCAATCAGCAAAGTACACTGTCTCAACACAAAGGAAAATTTGTTACAGACTTTCCTTTAAATGTAATCTTTTGAATTCCAATGGCAAATTCACATTGTTTTAGTAGATTTGCACCCTGTATTTTTTTTTTCTGCTGCCTTATTTTTCTCTTCCTGTACCCATGCAAATTTGTGTTTTCCTATGACCATGTCCAGACCATATATGAATGACAATCTGTAATATTTGTATTTTGCAATACAGATAGTCCTTGATTAACTATCATTCTTTGAGTATCTGTTCAAAATTAAAACAGCGCTGAAAAAAGTGACTTATGATTGTTTTTCACACTTAAGGCCTTTGCAGCATCCTTGTGATCAAGTGATCAAAATCTGGATCCTTGACAACCGACTCACATTTATGATGTTGCAATATCCCAGGGCCATGTGATAACTTTGTGACCTTCTGGCAAGTAAAGTCAATGCGGAAACCAGATTCACTAATAACTGTATTCCAACTTAACAAGAGAGGTCATAAAATGGGGGCAAAACTCATTTAACAACTATCTCGCTTAGTTGCAGAAATTTTGGGCTCAGTTGTGGTTGTAAGTCCAGGACTGCCTGTGTCCTCTGCCTTCACATTCCTCACTGGCTTCACATCATGGATTGGGCTACTTGTTTCATTCCCATTTTCACTCATATGGTGATCTTTTAAGACTTCCTAAGTATGGCTTTTGATGATTAGAGTAGTTTGAAATTCCAGGATTATTTCAGGACAGAGGAAGCTCAGTAAGAGACACATTAATTTCCCTAGGCTCAGCGAGAACAGGAGAATGAGTCCGATAAATGAGAAATTGCCAACATCTGGTCTATGACTTTTTAAAGTGAATCCAGATAAGTCATGGGCCTAAAATGATTCTCCTGTGAACTCTTGAGAGGTAATTTCATGTCTTACATCAATTGCCTAATGCATAATTTTAGGTTAAATGCAAGTGCCCTCCAGGGATGGAAAGCAAAAGCATCTTGCAATGTTCTGCATTTGCAAGGAGTTGCAGTTATTTTGAGCACAATTCTTGGAAAAGGACGATCCTCTGAGATAGTTAAACATTCAGTTTTAGGGTGCTTTTAAAGATAAATAGGCCTTTAAAAATGTTTCTAAATCCCTTTGAAAAATTATAGCATTTTTCCAATCCTCCCCTGAAATAATAATTGGAAGCAAAAATATGAAAACAGTGATTTCTGCTTGATAGGTTTCCCCCCATTCTTTATTAAAGGAACATGAGCAAGAAGTTACAAGCATATCGTGCTTGCTCTGGAAAGTAAACTGCAAAGATGATAATTACATATGGTAATGAAATTAAAAAGTTTGCTTTCTGGTTTATTAGTAAAACAATGGACTCTACTCCGCATACAAAAATAGAACATATTTACTTAATAGTCTTGCTCACCTCTTAGGAAATGCTTTGTAAATACTGTTTCTATTCCCAGAGACAACAGTAGCCACTACCCCAGCTATTTTTATGGACAGGGGCATGGCATTTCAAACATTTTGTCAGCTTCTGTCTATAGATTTGTTATTTGCTGAACACAAAATTCCTTTAAACTCTGCAATTGTAGAGTTCCCTTGTGATTTAGACAAGGAGATTGGAGAAGAGCTGAGAAAGAATTATTGAAGAAGAACTTCGGGGAGAAAGTTATAATTGTTGGCTTTCTGCACAGGATGAAGTTGCCTTTATACCATTGTAGGCCCCAGATAATGGTAGATCTAAGGCTGTGCAGATCTTTAGGGAAGTGTTTCACTTAAATGGAGTCCAGAAGAAAGCATCACTGTGAAGGTCTTTTGCAAACCAATATGGCAACTACGTTTCTAAGAATCTGGCAAATTGTCCAACCCCCCCCCCTTCTTTTCCAAGAAAGCTGCCTCTGTGTCTTGATGAGGCAATTTGCAAAGTTTTTGTAGTACAAAGCAGCCTTGCACAGCTGGATCTTTTCTATTTTCTGGTCTAATCATATATATCAGTGCCCACGTATGAGAAACAGAGTGGGGGGAGAGATGATAGGGAGTGTGTGCATATGTGTGTGAGATAGAGAGAGAGAGGGAGGGAGGGAGGGAAGGAGTGGGAGAGAGATTTACTTACTTCCTCTTTGTACTTTGTATTAGAAACTTCCTCTAAAACACTAAAGGCTAGGTCACACTGGCCGAAGATGTAAAACGTGTGTAAAAAGGACACAGTGGACGAGCAAATTTTCCATCCGTTGTTATCCGCTCTCAAAAGGGGCAAAAATTTGCATAA